>JBBMJY010000010.1:17744163-17767589 GCA_037833715.1 Toxotes lorentzi
TATATATATCATTCTTGAAATATTATTATGAAAAACAAAATCACAAGAATCAAGGGGAAAACTGCAACCAGTGCCTGGTGTATGGTAGTGAATGGTTTGATTTCAGTAGCTGCATGAAAGGTGATAAATCGTTTTTACCGCTGGAAAAACATGGAATCACACAGTATATACTCTCAGCTTCGGATGGCTACATTTTAGAAGGCGGTGTGCCATTGTCTCCATGTAAGCTGTCAAAAGATACCACATTACTATACACTGTTCACTCCAGCCTGTAATTCATCCTTTGCTTTCTTTAGGAGTCACACCATGTCTATAAGACAGTTTTTGGCTAACAGAAGATGTTTATATGACAATTAAAAGCTGTCTTGTTTTAATTTTCTCTTGTTACAAATGTAAATTTTGTTTTTCAGGCAAGGAAAAGTATGCTGACGTGACAACAAAAACACGTCTCCCAGGCACAATATGATGATGATAAAACAGAACCTTTACTTCATGTGAATATCCAGCTACGTTCACATGTTTTACGCGTTCTAATTAGGAACATGTAAAACATGTCTCTAAAATCTTACCTGTTCCTTGCAGGTTTTCATGTGATGCTATGGAAAGATAGGGGGGTGGGGGGGTGGGGGGGGGAGCTGGATTAGAATAGTTTTCTTACTGTTTGAGAACTCCTCAACAAAATATTTAAAAATGTAGAAATTCAGATTTCAGAAGTATTACTCTTGAAATATTATTATGAAAAACAAAATCACTTCATCGGTTCATCCTCATCCTTGAAGTCTTTTCTTTAAAGCCGAAACATGGGGTTTGACAACATTTTTCCTACAGCATAAATCTCACAGCTTGTCCAAGTTGGTCTTCAAGCTTTGAGAATGGGCTAATTGCTGCCCCTTGTGGCAGACAGGAGAAAATCGCCATCATCAAAGAAGATGCCTCAACTGAAAAAGAACACTTGGGCAAACTGTGCAGATGCTTTATGTTTTCTAACCTTTTGCTTCTGTTGTACACGTTAAAAGACTTCAAGAATGCATACTGGTTGGTTTGGCAAATGCCCGTACGATGACCTTTCCCACTTTGGACAAAGGGCAGTGCACAGCAGCTCCCTTAAACTTCTCTATGGAAAGCTACCAGGACCGTCACCCAGCGGATGAGAGAGGCCCAAATTATTATGATCATCGGCAATGACAAACTTTCTAAGAATACTGGTTAAACTCTTGACAGGGATTGCATTTAAGGTTTCTTGATTTATGATTTTAATGCAATCAGTAAACTAGGGTGAGCAGTTACCATGGCTGTAATATAAATAAAATTTGTTGAGCTTACCGGTACTATTAGATGTCTTTAGGTCTGTTGTTGCTGCTGTTGTTGTTCGTGACAATGTCGTTGGTGGCAGTACTGTTGATGGTGGTGTTGTTTGCGCTGATATTGGTGGTAGCTGTGTTGTTTGCGCTGATGTTGGGGTTGGAGGTGTTGTTCGCATTGATGTTGGGGTTGGAGGTGTTGTTCGCATTGATGTTGGGGTTGGAGGTGTTGTTCGCATTGATGTTGGGGTTGACACTGTTGTTCGCCCCGATGTTGGGGTTGGCAGTGTTGTTCGCCCTGATGTTGGGGTTGGCAGTGTTGTTCGCCCTGATGTTGGGGTTGGCAGTGTTGTTCGCCCCGATGTTGGGGTTGGCAGTGTTGATGCTTTATTTAAAATTGCATGCAATTCAGTCAGTAATAAAATCTTACACTATGGGTTTTGCATGTACTAAAAGCAATTATATGTTTTAGTATGTGAGTAAGTAGCAGAAATACTGTTAGATTATGATAAATGTGTGGCAGTAGCGGCAGAATAAGAGGTCGTGCCATGAGCTCTTTGAAACTGACTTGATTTGTTTCAGTTAGGCCATGTTTCTTCACCTGGGTGATGCCTTTGATGTGTGACTGACAGTCATTAGGCCAATCATAGCTGAGAGAATACTGGTTTGGATTCGTTGGGACAAACGTGTGAAACTTCAAACAAATTACAGTACAAATTTCATGCAGTTGTGTCAAATATAGTCACCACACAGTGAAATAAAGAGCCACTGGTGCAACAATACTTTGTCAGTGTTCAGTACAAACACACTTTCCATGAGAAGTGTGTCAAGAGAAGAGTCAGACTAAGGAGTGGTGACTTTTAGCCATGCCAGAGTAATTGCCATGCAGGCAATTCAGGCAGACTGAATTGCCTGCATGGCTTTAGGGAATGTCAGGACTGAAGTGGCTTGACAACAACCGCCATTCAGAGTTGTTCAGACATTCATAGTCCCCTGAGAAAGAAGCCCAGTGTCTTTGGTGATTCCTTGAATTTTTTTCTATAGTGCCACCAAAAGTTTTACATTTGATAGCTTTAATGAAATATCTCAACAATGATTGAACGGACTGACATAAAATTTGGTACACACATTCATGTCTCCCATTAGAATGCATTGCAGTATGTTTCATTTATCCCTTAGCTTGTCCAAGTGTGCATTTATCAGGTGAAACTTTCAGCCTGGCAAATATTTTGGTTGATGACAAACCTGCAAAACTGATGACATTCCCATCACATTCCCCACACTTAATTGTTTTATGTGGTGTTACAGTATACTAAGGTGGTGAACACAGTAAACATTGCTCAGAATCAGCATGTTAGCATTGTCACTGTTAAAGTCTAAGTCGATATCTATGGCGCCACTGAAGTCCGTTATGACCTTAGTCGCTTAAGACTATACTTCAGGAGGTGGGTTGTAAACAACAGTAGTCATTTGTAGCAAATAAATAATTCATTACATAATCAAATAAAAGCCTAAGTCAGCAATAATGATTAGAAAGTGAATGTGGTGAAAGGCATTCCCAACCTAAAGAAGCTATAATGACTGTCTCTAGACAGATAGTTATTATAGCCATCTCTTTGTACATTTGGAATATGTATGAGATTATACAACAGCCAGCTCTGAGATTTCATGTGCACTGCTTAACTTGCACTTCTCAAAATAAATGTAGAACTTACCAGTTATTTCAGAATATAATGTGCATACACGCTCTAAAAAGATGAGAATACGTCAGTTAAAAAAAAAACACGATGTAACACAGAAAAAGCAGAACACTCATACAGACACTTCAACATGTTCACTACATGGCACGTACAGACACTCAGGCTCAGCATGCATACTCACCGAAGTTGCAACCTGTGATGTGAGAAAGAAAGATAGAAAGAAAGAAAAGAAAATGAAATTTAAAAATGCAACAACGGCTTTAGTTTTGAATTTTTGGAAAATATTTTGCTGCGTTCTACAGTGGACATTAATTCTGTGTAATATTGCCAGCATCAGGTATGTGTTTCCAAAATATAGAAGTGGTAGCTGATTCACTTGGATGTGGTCTGTGGTAAGTCTGGTTATTCCTTAACTTTTCCAAGT
The DNA here is from genome assembly GCA_037833715.1 of Toxotes lorentzi. Classification (NCBI taxonomy): domain Eukaryota; kingdom Metazoa; phylum Chordata; class Actinopteri; family Toxotidae; genus Toxotes; species Toxotes lorentzi. Next base: position 17,747,589 of record JBBMJY010000010.1, read on the forward strand.
TTGTCGTGTAAGCCACGTGTGTCAAGTTCTGGAACAGGATTTAGTAGTTAGTAGTAACAGGAGCAGATCCTTAGCCCCAACCAGGTAAACCATCCACCACACACTGTTAAGATAGGATCAGTATGATCAATACCTTTGGAGTAATTGAGTGCTTTGGCTATCAGGCACACAAAGTTATGCAGAGAGATGTTTTCATGACTCTCCCCTTCACATTTTACGTTCTCTGGAAACATCTGAGGTGGAAAAAAAGAAACAAGTTAATCCAATACAACCATTGATTAGATTGATCTTCAGTCTAAGAACGAAAGAAAAGTGAAAACTGGAAAATACAGAATCACTCACAAAAAACACAATCAGAAAAACAAAACAGACTAACAATATACCCCAAAATCATGCATGGGATCACGGCAGTTGATGGAAATGTTACGTAGAAACGAACGAATCACATTGTCCTCAGTCGTCTTATTGTGCTCGTTCTTCAGAGTGCATAGGATTATGTCCTGTATTGGGCAAAGGACATATGTACACTTCGTCAGTCCACTCACTATTTAACAATATGCATTTACATATTGTTAAAACACTGAATTTTATTTTTGCACACTGGTTCGGTAAGTTACCTTGGTGTTCTTCGCTTTTGCCAGGGTGACATCATGTGTCATCTTCATTTTAAGCTCAGGCTTCTTGAATGTAGATGAGAGAAGGAGACAAACAGGAGATATGATGAATTATTCATCTCTGATTTAATATTACCTAATGATTCTCATTATTGCAACTGCAGTCTGCATCAGAAGAAAAAAAGTTCTGAGGACTACTAATGCAACATAACACAGCATTTCATGTTGCTGAGGACACCCTGGCAAAAAGTGTTTGTTGTTAACTATTTAGACATCTACAGCTTACACCATATTTAGTTTTTGATTTTACAAAAACACTAAATGAAGCAACTGACCACTAAATAAAAGAGAAGATGACATACCAATGTGCTGGTGTTGAAATAGTCATAGCAGGCTCCCATTGACTGATGAATCCAAAATGTCTGCTTTTAAATAGAAAGAGAAAAGATATTAAACATATATGTCACATAGCACTGTATCAGTTAAAGCAAACACAAAAATGAAGCTGTGCAGTCGACAAAACGAACTGAGTGTTCAAAATGATGTTAAGGAGCATCTTTTATAGCTCACTATTAGAAAGCTGTCTGTATTAGACCTAACAGTGATACAGAAATTTAAAAAGCTTTAATGCTGCTTCTGAAACCATTAATTATGACATTCAACATCAGACACACCTTAAACATTATAGTTATTGAAGCACTTGGATAAAAAAGCTGTGATTAAACTTGTCTGCTCCGGACTTCATCGCCTCAGATTACAGCTCACAGCTGCCATGTCAAAGGTACAAGCTGCATTAGTGACACTTACCAAAAGAAACAGGAAGGTTATCAGTATCCATGATGTCATGCTGCTACTGTGACCATCCATACTCATTCTAAGAAGAAGAGGCAGAAAGCAGAAGAAAGGCTTATTACCGAGGAATATTTGGGTGTGTTTTTGGGTCTGTCATCGCTTAGACATAAAGTTCCCAGTCTCTTCTGTTCCTGCTCACAAAATCGCTGCTGTGGACCAAGATGCTGATGTCTACAAAGAAGGGATCGCTATGCTCGCTGGATAAAGTGTGTGCATGTGGGAGGAGACTGTTTAAAAAATAAATGTGCCGGCTTTTCTCCCTCTTCCTTAGACCACATACTTATCAGCCACCCCTCGTACACTCAGCGCACACAGTACTTGCTAGCTGCAGCTTATATCTGTACAGATGGTACAGTAAACAGAGTGTGGTCAAATCTGCATGATAAATCTGGCAAGATTTACAATCAATCAATCAAGGAAAACCTTTTTTAAATTGCATGTGTGTGTGGGTGTGTGGGCGTGTCTGTGTGGGTGGGGGTGTGTGGGCGTGTGTGTGTGTGTGTGTGTGTGTGTGCAGGTGTGGGTGTGGATGCAAAAAAACAAAAAACAAATCTACATCATTAGAACAATCAAAATAAACTTGTGGACTCAATCGTCATTAATCAGCTGCACTTATTCAATGGCAAAAACAAAAGAACTCACTTAAGCACAAAGAAGGGTCAAGTACAACCATAAACACACATGTCACAGACAAGAAATTAAAATCAACTCTCTGCCAATTACACTGGCGTCACTGACATGCAGACAATTCACTCTGTAATATCAGAGCTCCATGATCTGAATCACCGCCGTCATGTTTCTGCACGTACAACACAGGACTTGACACAAGAGACCTCACCTAGCCTAAGATGGGATGCCTTGAAGGCTGGAACATTACAGCTCCTTGATTTGATGTACTGCTGCCACGTTACTGCACGCACAACACAGGACCTGATACAATAGATACCTCAGAGGCTTCAGGGCATATAGTACAACTCACACAATGCCAGCAAAGCGTGGGAAAAAGGGAAAGCAAAATTACACGAAAGCACGAAACTAGATTATTTACACTGTTGATTCATCTACTGGTTATTTTCTCGGCTACTCAACTACTTCTTCGACATGTAAACCATGAAAGTCAGTGAAAAAGGCCCATCACAGCATCCTTTAGTCCAAGAGGACATCAGTAAACGTCTAATTTTGTCCGACCAACAGTCCAAAACCCGAGATAATCATTTCACAATCATCAAAGACAAAGAAAATGTTCTCAAATGTTCTGCGTCCGTGCTTGAAAAAAGATCACTTAGGAGATTAATTGTTTATCATAATAGTTACAGATTCGTTACCTGTTCATCAGCTAATTGACTAATGGCTGCAGCTCTAGAAGAACATTTACATATTCCCAAAATCAGATCCATGTTCTCACCCAATGTGGCGACTCTCTGGTGCAGACAGAGGAGAGAGAGAAGGAGAGACCAGGGTATGGTATGTAGCCATGGTCCCTGGCCAGGACTGAAGCCAGTTGCTCAGTTCCATGGCACACACTGGAACAACTCCTTGTTTTGTTTGGTTTGTCTGGAGCCTTAATGTTGTTGGCAAGTCTCTACCTCTAGCCATTAAATAGTAAAGACGAGAGCTGGCCTTTCGTGAAGTGTAGGCAGCGCACACAGACATGACTTAAAGTTTATGTTCACTTTGATTTTATTAACCTGACAATAACCTGTTTTTTTGTTAGTTTTTTTGGCCACATGAGGACAGCAGAGACAAATTGTGACATTGACATATCTTTATCTTTTAAAAGTTGAGATGGTGAATGGTTAACTGTTGCTTATTTACACATCTAGCAGATACCAAGTAAGTAGTTTTGTCTGAGGAGCACTGTAAAAAAACAAAAATGCTCAATTCTGATCAAAGATGCGACTGTGTGCAGAGGGTCCAGTCCTTTAGCTTCCTGGGTACCCTGATCTCGGCTGACCTCTCCTGAATCGAAAACACCACGGCAGTCACCAAGAAGGCCTACTGCATCTCGGCGTGGTACTCCAGCTGCACTGAGGCGGACAGGAAAAGGCTACGGAGGATCATTAACACACCGGAGAAGATTGTCAGCTGCCCTCTCCCCTCCCTGAAGGATATTTACACCACCCGCTGCCTCGGGAAAGCCACAGCCATCCTAAAGGACACTTCACACCCTGGCTCTCACCTGTTTGAGCTGCCGCCCTCCGGCAGGCGGCTCAGGGCAACGAGAACCAGGACAAACTGCCTCAAGGACAGTTTTTTCCCCAGTGCCATCAGGCTGCTAAATGATCATAACATGCAATAAAAACAAACTTTAACTCATACATGCAAAACCCCCCACTGTGCAATATGTTTAAACTACAAAATGTGCAACACGGGACAATTTTTATTTCTTCTCTTCTTCATTTTTGCTGCTCTTGTACATATGTTTATACTCTTTTTACTTCATATTTTTATCTTTATATTTTTTTTCTTTTCTTTTTGTATTTTATTACACACAAGCACCTTAGAGGGAAGTGCCACTGTAATTTTGTTGGACATTGTTCAATGACAATAAAGGCTATTCTATTCTATTCTATTTCCAATGAACAACCAAAGAACAGCAGCAAGTCCTCACATTAAAGCTGGAGCCAGAGAATTGTTGGCATGTTTGCTTGAAAGGTGACTCAAACAATTAATCAGCAATGACTCCATTTGAAATTCAGATCACTGCCACCACTGACACTGACACCACCGGGAAAACAGGTGATGCTGGGTGGGACTGGACCAATCTGTGGAGCTTCATCCAATGAAAAATAAATAACTGAATCCGCATTTAGAACTAATATGCATCAAAAAGAGATATTTAAATGTTCAAAATCAATTTCAATTTCTTCTCATGCATTTTCTGTTAGCCACAGATTTTTCTGGTGCACTGAGTACAAAACTGAAACCAAACTGTATTTATTGCAAATCATATGCAGTCGAAACAGAAGACTTGGAGGACTGATTGATGACTCCAAGATGAGCTTTTATCTATTCACCCGAGCCCATATACCTACACACCCGACACACCGAGCACACCTGCAGACATGACACACTCTATGCGGCTGGCAAATCTCAACAGCTCCGTATAAACTGTTAACATTCAGTCCAACAAGGAGATATCGTATCTGTACAAGCGTAAAGAAGTCACGGGTTTCAGAAGCTCCGCACTGAGTAGCAGCATTCTCAGACCTACCTTGCTCAGCGGCGTGCGCCCTTCCTCTGCTCCAGGCTTGGAAACTTTCGCCTTTCACTTTCTTCTTCGTCTCCCGCCTCCTCTTGAGCCTTTTTTCATGATATCATCGCGGAGTTTCCAGAGGTGGGGGCGGACAACTTAAACTGCACAGTCCCCCGCAGAGTGGAAACTTGCGTGCTTACATTCCCAAAATGTAAAATACTGATAATGGAATAAGTAATGAATACATTTGCAAATGATTATTTCTTTTCACATCGTGAAAAGTAAGTAGCTGTAATCCTGTGTGCAGTTTTTTTTTTCCTATTCAAATGGCGAAAACCCCCCCTGTGTGCTCACGTCCATGGGCCCACCCCTATGGGCCCACAGGGGTGGTTATTAAATAAATGTGGTTATTTGGTGTGGGCCTATGGGCCAATGTCCATGTCCCTGTTGACTAAAGCCTAGTCTGCACAACACATCTCTGCAACCTACCAAGTTATATTTACTTTTGTTACTACCATAAAGTTGTTTTTGTGTGTGTGTGTGTTTTTTTTTTTAAATCTTACATTATATCTTGTATTTAAAGTTAAAATAAGAGTAAAAACAAAAATCACATGATGGTTGTTGGAGACAGCCCTGTGATTGACTGGCGACCAGTCCAGGGTGCACCCCGCCTCTCGCCCATAGTCATCTGGGATAGGCTCCAGCTCCCTGCGACCCTGACGGATTAAGCGGTATAGAAGATGGATGGATGGATGGATGGATGGATGGATGGATGGATGGTTGTTGGACCCATTTTAGTGGTGGTCAGTGGGTGGTGCTGTGGGTAGTCATGGTGTAACTGATACAGGTGTGGCACCGAGCCAGGTCTATGGTTTTTGACAGAGAGGCGTGGTGAAGATGTGATGTGTTTATTTCGAGAGATGTCCTTTTGTTATAGTTAGAAAATAAATCTGAAGATTTTGTTTTTTTTGACAATTTTTGGTGACAGGGGCAGATCCCTCACTGGAAGGACGCCATCTACCCTGGAGTGTACATCACTGAACAAACACACAAACAGCGCATCAGAGTTTATCTGAACAAACTTCCTACGAATTAACTGATTATCAACGTGAACAGTGATAATCTGCTGTGGAGAGAGTTGTCCATCGCAGCTGTGGAGAAAGGTCAGAACTGGAAGGATCAGCCAAATTTCAAAATTTTGACTTTAAATAAAGCTGCTGATTATAAAGAGAGAGTTCAAAGGGTTCAAAGGGTTGAGCACATATACACTTGCTCAACCCTTTGAACCCTATAAAGAGAGAGTTCAAAGGGTTGAGCAAGTGTATATGTGCAAGTGTGGCTCCTATGCCCAAACAAAAAGCAGTGTCAGGAGACATCAAATGTGGATTAATGGAGCAAGGAATGCACATAATACTCTCCTGGACTTGTTGCTGGAAGGAAAAACATGAAATGTAGCTCAAGGCAAATCCTTTGGGTGTCACAAAATGTGTGGCATGTGGGAGAGTGGGTGCTGCTGAAAATGTTGGCTGTGACAGTGAGTTCAAGATGAAGTCAACAAATCAAATCCTCCCTTTACATCATGTGTATACAAGCCAAATGCAAGAGAACCACACTCCTGGCACTTGCAGACTGTTGTAGACAATAGATACCTCAGCAACAGATGCAGCGCCAAAAGTTGTGGGAGCATTTTCACATTAAGATGGAACAGTATCCAGTTGTGTTTTCCACTCCCTTGCCTGTTGTTCCCTCTGATTGTGTGTGAGTATGAGTGTTCGGGGCATGGTGACCCATTTTTATCCTTCCGCCAAATCCATCTTCACACCTAAAGCCAGGGTTAGCGAGGTAACTTCAGGTTTAACTCCGGGTTAACGACGGTGGTTCACTTCTTACTGGGTTATATCTCCATGGTAACTCATGCTGCACAGCTGACCTTCTCTGGATCAGGTTACGTTCAGAGGATTGGATCAAAACCTGTCAACATGCCGACTACTGACCAATCAGATCACTGGAAAACCCCATTCCTACGGGACCCCAACATGGACAAAGGGTTTACATTTATAAAGTGATAAATAATTATAAAGAACATTAGGAAAACATCCTGTATCATGAGAGAACCACACACCCAGCCCATCAAATATTTTTCCAGTGTGTGGAAACATGATCCATTTCTTTTCCACTTTTTTTATGTACTTTACTCACGGTTCTGACGACATTGCTTGTAATTCACACTCCAGAGCCAGTCGTCAAACAGCTCCGGAGCACAGATTATCAAGGACAGCCAACGAAAAGATATCCTGGGTATGCTGAACTTGTTTCATAGCACAGGCCTCTGGTCTGCCTATCATTTAATCAGCTCTACCTACCTGCCTAGACTCCCATATATGTAGCCTGTCCTCCTCTCCAGTCTTTGGCAGATTGTTCCTCTAGCTCCTGTGGTGGTATGTTTGCCTGACTTCTTGGTTGAAAACTATTGCCAGTCCCCGTCTATCTGTGCATTTCCTTATTGCATCCAGTCACCACATCCCCTCTGCAGTCAGTGTTGGCTCAGGAGGAAGTTTCCATCGCCCTGGCACTGCTTGTCCCCCATATGAGCCAGGTTCTGCTTAAGGTTTCTTCCTTTCAAAAAAGAGTTTTTCCTTGCCACTGTTGCCCTAAGTGCTTGCTCTGGGGTCAGGCTCTGGGTCTCTGTGAAGCGCTTTGAGACAATTTTGATTGTGGAAGGCTCTATATAAATAGTACATACATTTGGGTCCACAACTAGTGTGCTATTCTTAACAGAAACACTTGAACAATATAAATGGTGACCATTTCAAATTCTCAGTTTTCATACAAGCCTTTAAACACTGTATTGAAGAGAAAAGTGCAACTAAAGGATACTGTGTGGATTTTCTGACGACGTCCAAGAATGAGGACACAACTGTTTCCACACTTTCCACTGCGTCCTCATTGCACAAGAATTCCACTGCACATGTGCTGCAATGTATCTGTGCAAATGGCAACTAAAACTCTATTATATTCTATTCATTAAATAAAGCTGTCACTTTCAAAGAGACATTTCAAAAGGTTGATGTGCAAGCGTGTTTGCTAAGTCATGTTCAAGAAAATTAGGACAAAACGGAGTCCTGAGCGAGGCTGTGAAACACTAAATGCTCCCATCAATGCTCCTACAAGAGCAATTTGCCAATTAAACACAAATCACATCAAATTACATGAAAAAGGTTTGTATACGGAAAAAGCAAAACTGAAACCAGAACACAGCTGCAGCTGTCACAACAGAGAGACACAAAGAATAACATTAGGAATTAATAATTTGAAACTAACAATGTGATAAAATCTGAATATTTTGCCATTGGATGTAATTTAGTACAGTGTCCCAAATGCTTAGACACAAAAAACCCAATATCAGTGAGGACATCATCATCAAAAGGGAAAGCCCAGCAAAGTGGTCCTATCTAGACCACACTGACATCCTTGAAACCCACGCTGAAGTGGAGTTGTTAACAGCTACGTTAAGGGACTCTAAAAACCCATTAAAACCCTACTGGGGATGGCGGAAACAGACGTGAGCTTTCATCGAACTCCATGGTCGCCCCGTGGAAATTTGACCAAAGAAGTTGCAGAATACAGGATGACTGTAATAGTGACTAATGTTATTCATAGAAATTGCTTAGGTGAATGCCTGAGAAGCCTCCATCTATGCAGAAAACAGGTTAGTATTATTCAGGTCATGCTAAAAAGTGAGCAAGCTAAATTTAGACAGGGAGCAGCTCCAAGTGGAAAGAACCTTGGTATTTGGGAAACGATGCCTTCAATTTCTCCACGAGCTGCAAACTCATCTGGGGATTTTATCAGTTGTTAGCTCAGTGTATGATCCACTGCATTATTTAATCTTCCAGCCAGTCACATATTACGAGAGTTGTGCAGAAAGAACTCTGGCTGGGATGAAGAAATTACACAAGTCCTACGGCAACAAGCTTGAAAAACCCAACAAGTGAGCAGGTGCTTGAAACCACATGACTTTGGACCACCTGTCCACTTCAGGTGCACCACTTTGCTGATGTCAGTGAAAGAGGGCATGGCCAGGTCACAGAATGAACCAGGTGATGTACGTGTCATTTGGTTGTTCAGGTAGACCAGATGATAAAAGCAGAATTAAAGCTTCAATTGGCAGATTCCTGTTTCTGGACTGACAGCAGCACAGTCTTGAAATACACCAACGAGAGCAAGATATTCCAAACATTCAAGGCCAACAGAATATCTGCCATTAGGGAAGATTCAGATGCAGCACAACGCCGGTATACTGAATATACACACAGTATATATAAAGCGCAGTCAAAAAGTTCGGAGACTGCACCCCTAACAGGCAAAAACTGTGTATGAGTTAAAATTTGTAAGTCGCACGGAGTCAAATTCGGCAAGTGGAGTGGGTGAGAAGATTGTGCTGATCCTGATAACGTGCAGGAACACAGGGGAATGGACCCAAAAGCAGACACACACACAGAGGCAGGCTGATGTGGTGCGGTATGGTTCAGGTAGGGGAGGTAGAGCGGGTCGTCCGCTGATCAGAAGGTCGGTGGTTCGATCCCTGGCTTGTCCGGTTTGCGTGTTGCAAGATTGCCCCAACGATGTTCCCATTGGTGTGTTATAGAGCGCTGTATGAATGTGTGTGTGAACGGGTAAAAGCCATTTGAGTGGTCGATAAGAAGAGGAAAGTGCTGTATAAATGCAGTCCTCACAGTCCAGGCTTACAGTTTAGGCAGTAAACACTAGAGCAGAAAGTGAAACAAAGCCTGTCAGAGCCACTCAGAGGGGCAGACCATGACGTCCATCTTAAGTAGGGAAGAACGATTTCTAGTAGTTGAAAAACAACAGACAAAATAAAGATGCAGTGTAGGGTCAGTAAGTATTTATATTTTCCAAAACATCCCCATCACCCTCTGTAAAAGGCCTTCTTCACAAAGTCCACAATTTACATTTAAATAAGTTTTACGATGAAAAAAAAAAAACACAGAAATGATGAGGATCTTAAGGAGTGTTAAGTCATTAAACACGGAATATCGTATCATTTAAAACTACAATAACCAAAAATTCCTTTAAAATGTTCATCACCACTATTAACCATGAGTAAGAACAGTAGCTGTACCAGGCTACACAGAAACAGACGAGAAAAATGTCTCCCAAATCAGAAAACACAGTGCTAGTATTAATATTCATCTTTAGACCTAAAAGTAAATCACAACTGGGGGGTGAGAGGCTTGTTATCCAAACCTCTGATAGCCAGAGGACACTGATCATGTGTCATGGAGCAAACTGAGGCACAGAAACAGTTTCACTGATAATTACATTTTACAGGCAGGCTGAGGCATGAAGTGACTGGCAACAGGTATTTGTGAGATGCGGCACTAAATGTTGAGACTAAAACAGAGTTCCCTGTCTGAGGTGACTGAGCTACAAAAAAGCCAGTTAAAACCATTTCACTGACCTGGAAACTTTCTAACTGTATTATGCCAATATTCTTGTATTTTTAGGAGTGGAAAACAGGAAAGCGAATGAGTTATTAGCTGGCAGCAGCAATGTGACCAACTGTAGGACATTCTTATTAAAACACACACACAGTTAAACAATACGTGTTACAAGGTTTCCCTTAGGAATTGCATGATTTAAAAATTGCATTGAAACTGTTTCAGGGAATGAATACTTTAACATACTTTGAATGAATGAGGGAATACTTAAACACAGGTTATTAGGGAAATGTGGGCACCAAGCCATGTCAGATCTCCAAGGTTTTTGGAGAAACACTAGTAATGTTGTAATTAATGTAATGTTGATTAGTTTACAAGAAAACTTCTAGGGGCCCCTTAATCTGTCACCACAGAAATTGGCAATCACTGCGAAGGCACACAAATACAATACTAGGTGTTGTATTGTACTGGAGATTTAACTGAACACACATCATCAGGCTGGTGTACACAGCTCGTCCAGAGATCAGGAGACACGAAAGAGTAACAGTAAACATCATCTGAAAAATGGCCATTAGCCGTTGCCAAAGATTAGATTAGGACTTTAACTGTCTTCCCCATTTGATACATTACAGTAAATACAGTAAATGACTGTTAAGACAGAGGGGATGTTTGGTAAATGCTCCATATGCAACTTTTTCCCTTCATGGAGGTTAATCTCAGCCTTATCTGCCTTCTTATACCTCCCTTTTCTCTTAAGCTTCACTGATTTTTAACAGTGAAATACAACGTGGACTTCATGAGCTTGGCATGAGCTTTGAACAGTGCTGTTCTTCACTGGGGGAACGTGAGTCAACCCATAAGCTGATTAAACTACTTCCCCATCATTTTTATTGAGATTAAGGAACTCTTGAGTCCTTCCGTCTATTATGAGGAGGATTTATCTGTGGTACATTTCTCCTAAAGACTTCCTCTATAAGTGATGATCTTCATTCCCTCTTTCATAAAAATCATTAATCACAGGTTTCATATTGTCAGACAAAGAGGGGGTTGGGAGCATTTTGGGTTCTCACATGTTGTCCAGTTGAATCTGTGACAGACACAGCTTGTACAATTACAAAAATAACACTCCTTTTTGTTGAAAATGGTGCAACAGAACTAACTTCAAAATCTTCTCGTGTCTTCGGTGTAGTAAACAAAAAGCACCTGGCCTCTTGAATTGGACTGAGATCTCCCATGGATCTTACTCATTAAATTCACTTTTGTCAGTTTAATAAATGCTAATTTATATCCCAAGTCTGTCATAAAACAGGTTGTGCCTTTAGCACTGAGGCTCTACATACATGATTTCTACACTCAGTGTAGACGTCTCTGTATTCAGACAAGCTTCTTAGGCTGAGGCTGGGCAGCTGAGCCTTTGCAGGATGGGGATGTTTTGGTGTCAGGAGTAAGGAGAGTCATTATGTCTTGGAGAGCTTTACTTATCTGAGCTCCAAACCTGTGGGAATCCTAAAACGAAGAAAATAAGAGAGAGAGTTTAGAGCGGGAAAAGGGAAGAACAAGAAAATGATGTGGGTAGACAATCACAACCACAGAGGGAGAAGGAGGAAGGAACAACAGGATGTGTAGAGAGGAGAAGTAGATAAAGTTATACAAGTCATATCCCTACTAATACTGGATTTATTTGGCTGACTGATACAAGTATTTTTGAGTTTTAAGAAATCAATTGTCGCCAAACCTGGTTTGGCATTTCTAGCGATTCTGCAATTTCTTGTGACTCTCTCACATATACGTAACTGCAATAAGCTCACAATGACTAGTTTAATAAGAGAAGGGAACTGAAAACAGACAGCACAGCACAGTTTGCGCTGTGATGTCATGTGCTTTGTGGTTTAAGAATTAATGGAAAGTATAGCCAACCTTCTTAGGAAGCCAAACTTCTCTAAATTAAAACTAATACCAAAAAATGCAACTGTGTCCTGATTCGCTGAAAAATTTGGATGCATAACAAAATGCAGGCATCACCCTGTAAGCCCTCGCAAACACTTCATGTTTGCACTGGTAGATAGAGTTAATACAGTGTCATTAACAACAGCCCTGTGGAAACAAATCCTTGTCCCTGCAGTGTTTACAGTGAGTCAGGTGAGTCGGGTTGAGAGGAAGTGACAGGGTGAGTGAGAGGCTTTCACCTGTTGCTTCACAGCATGTTGGGAGACAACAAAAAGAAAGTTACAGATTGACTAAGAGCGGAGAAGCTGACTGTGTTTTTGTCTTTGTATGTCTGAATGAATGGCAGGATGATAAGTCAAGATGTCTGTTCCCTCTACTGTCGTGGCATCAGACAGGCCCGTGGTGTCAGAGTACATCACTGACTCAGTTGGAATGACTGCAGTTGAAACTGAAGCCCATTTAGTGTTTCCATTTGACTTCTCCATTTATTTAACAATCAACAGCTTTTCTAAACACTGATGAAAGTAAAACAAGAGGTTTCACTTACAGTCTCACCGCAGGAGTGTTTGGATGACACATGGAAGTTTATCATATCTTCACCCACAATGATATATGAAACCCCATAACCATCATCAGCAACCTAAAATAACCACAAAGATAACAGGACATTAGTGTTACGGCCTCAAACACAACTTAGTGTTCTGCTGTGCCATTTGTATGTCATGTAGTCGACTTCTGACTTTAAAGAAAAAAACATACACCCAGTCTGTTCTCGTCACCTATATTTACAGTGACAACTAGAAGAAGACGGGTGCTACTCACAGGTCCGAACCCTCCGCCCAGTGATATGTAATCAGGGTGGTTCTTCAGGTCAAACAGCTCCATCTGCTGAACTGGGGTCTGACTGGTGGAGAGACGCCAAGGCTCAGACAAAACCTGGAATGTAAGCAGGAAAGAGAAAAAGGGATGAAGCAGGAAATGAGACAGTACATCTGCCCTGCAGGCAACTTTCATCAGTGATAAATCATCCCACCACAATGAGCTGATGACTGATTTACAGTGCATCCACAAAGTGTTCAGACCTCTATGTTTTCACATGTTGCAGCTTTAAGCTAAAATTGTTAAAAAAATTGCTGGTGTTACAACAGCAGTTACAGGCAATTATGGTCAGTCAATCCACCACTTCGGTGCAGACTGAAATATGTAAACAGCTATCTGATGAGACACATTAATGGTCCCCTGAGAATGACATCATACTGAGACTATGACCCAACGTGGTTGAATACTAAAGCAGAAGAAACCCACGTGGTGTCTGTTTTTACACTTTTCTTAGTCATATACACCAATTCTGCGTACTGTCAATGAGAAATCAGAGAAGACTAACAACGCGACAGGGAACAGAATCACAGGCTTACCTCTTTAAGGAATGGTGACTCCACCCCTAGGTATTTGGACACCACGTACAGGCAGAAGAGGTGCCTGTCAATTCCAGCTCCGGTCATAGCCATTCGATACAGGTTCTGGTGTCTCTCGGACGCCTTTCGGAAGAGACGCCTACATTGCTCCTCTGCCTGTCAAACCAGATCACACATCCCACTTTCAGTGAATCCTAAAAATAAAATCACCCAGAAATCATATAAAAACTTTTATATTTACCAGATATGCAGCTCAAAATAGACGGATAATTGGGAAGTCTGAGCCAACATTTAACTCTTACTTTTTACTGTTACAAAGTGAGGATTGAACTTATCAGTACCTCTCCACCCTCTAGAGCTTTGACAAAGGCACAGCTCTCAGAAGAGCAGGATCGCACAGTCTCTGTCCTGCCTTCCCTGAACAGACGGGTCATTGATGCCTCGTAGGTCAGACAGAAACCACCACGATCCTGGAGGAAGAGAAGGAGGTGGTGAAAAAAATACCGGCCCGGCACATCTGCGTCGGGACCTGTGTTACACATAACTGTAGAGGAGATATCTTGAAGACGCTTTCTAAATGTATGTTTAAATACACTGAAGCATTCCAGCATTGGATGACAAGATGTGTGTAAAGGCTGTCACTTTGTATTTGAAAGTGACAGGTCAACTATCTGCTTGACCTATGGCATGCCCTCTTAACCTATCAGTAAACTAAACTAGTAATGTTGTGTTGCTATGGAAATTTAGGGCACCGGTGAGTATTTTGGGTTGTGCGCCCTAGATGGCAAAGTAACTAACAAAGATAGGAGTTTGTACAAAGCAGCTGTCTCACAGCAAATTCTCAGACACACATTCCAAGTTGCAGCACAATCTCAACACTGACAGCACAACTGTATGACACCACACAGGAAACAAAAATAAAACTGGAAGGTACTTTGTGTGTGTGTGTATATGCGCCTGCCAAAGTGTTACCCTGTAGTATGCGAGCTGTAAGCCAATCTGTATGAACGCATCTGGGCTGATGCGAAGCTTCTTGATCCGTCCCTTTCCGAACTCTCTGAAGGGGAACACATGGCAGTCCACATCGTCCGCCAGCGCCTGCGCAACAACCAGGGAACTGCTCGCCTGAGCCTGAACCTGTCAGAGGATTGACGACAGGATAAGAGACTTGAAAACTGAAACAGATGATAATGTGGAACAAATGTGCCATTTATGCCTGCATTTCAAAAGGTGGGAATCTGGCAAAAAAACCTCACCTGCACCTCACTGCTGCTAAAGTGACTAATGGCTACCAAATTGCAATTGGCTGCTGTGCACATCTGATAAATGTATTTGGTAGAATTTTAGTTGGAAAAACTGGCAAACAAAATCATGACACATGCAGTACTATGTAACAATGCAATATCAAGTGCAATATCAAGCTTATTTGAACGGCCTTGTTTGTTTGACAGATGCTGTGATTAAAAAAAAAAAATGGGGCCAGGAAACAGTAAAAGAAACAGGAAATACAGTTTTAGATTGCATGTACTCTTTTAGCTCTTTGTAACTTTTCAGGTTTAGCACACACACCCTGAAATGAGTCCTGGAAATGGATTTTGAAATGGGTGGTGGGGAATGTTGGTATAAACAGTACAGAGGAAGGGTGTCTATTGTTCAGTAGTTCATGTTCTCCAACATAACTTTGCCTTCTGCCCTCAGGTGGATTTGCTTTTGGTTTGTGTGTGGTTAACTTTCAACCATGTAACAAATCAAATATATATATTTTGTAATTTAAGATAGTCATATCTGATCTACACACAACACATTAACAACTAAAATGGCACTCAGTAGAATAAAGGGAGAAATCTGATAACAAATTACTTATGTTTCGTGGTAAAACATAGTAACAACTAGTAACTAAAACACAACCACAGTATAAGGACAACAACAAGAAATTTAATGACGCATTACATCTACTGCACATCAGCTGTAGGTCTGTGAAATAGAAGCCAAGATAAAGTCTGAGCAAAGTTCATTTCATTAATGTTTATCAGGGAAGCTGTTGCTAATGCACAGTCCTGTGGTTCTGGTATTTCATCATTTACATGAAACCAGACACTTTTTTTGCTGTGAGGATACAGGAAGCAACTTCCACACACTTGCCTGGTTTGTTTACAACTGATGCAATCTTCTGACAGACACAGCATGTCCCTGTTTCAGTTTGGAGAGTTTACTTCCTCAGTGTAATCGACTGATGTTTGTTGAACTCTGACTAATAAAGTTTCTAATTGAGCTCCTTGTGTTTTTTGCTTAAGATAAATCAAGCACCACTTAGGCAATATTCAGCGCTGACTGCTTCTGTCAAAGCAGCTTTTTGATTGAATCCACTTTCTCTACATCCCACACACAAATACACAAAGTGACTATAAGGGGTTGCCTGGCCTTCCTGTAGCATGCTCCAGGCACACATTACATTTTCTAGATGGACATATTTAGCAACAGATGAAAAAAGTGGTCATTAAATATTAATGGAGAAAAACAAAACACACAGGACAGTGTGGACAGACACACAGGAAGAAATGACTTTATTCATTCATTCATTACTTCATGTTTCTTCCTCTATATTAATCCTTCCTCCTTCTGTCTGGTGCTCTGTTCTACATTATCAGATCCCGTCTCTTCCCTTTTGAAAAAACAAATTAAAAAGCCTGTTTCAGAGATGCTGAAAAAGCCTACAGCCACGCTGGAAGCTGTTACCTGAATAGGCTGAGGCACACAAGAAAAATAAATGGTGCAACTATCAAAATGAATAAAAAATAGACTTAAACTAGAAGTACCGCATGGCGGTGGTATGCCTCCGCGCGGTTGGGTGCCTGTTTGTAGCAGATGTAGAGGTTATGGATGTTTTGTAGTGATAATGGAAATGTTTGGAAAGGTTAGTGTTGGGTGTTCACAAGCAAAACGTACACAAGATCACAGTGGACTTGACCTTTGACCTCCGACCTCCAATATATATTGACTCCATCTCTGACAAGCATTGATAATATGTGCAAAGTTTGAAGAACATCAGTCAAAGCATAGTAGAGATAACACATTCTGAGGCACAACATTTGTATTAAGGTCACAGTGACCTTGATCTTTGACCTTTGACCTCCACAGTCTACTTAGTGCATCCTTGAGTCACAGTCAACATTTGTACAAAGTTTGAATACAATCCCTCAAAGGGTTCTTAAGATATTGCATTGCTAAGCAAAACGTAAACACGGTCATAGTGACCTTGACCTTTGACCTCAAACCTCCAAAATCTACTCACTTTGAGTGACAGTGAACATTTGTGCAAACTTTAAAGAACTTCCTTCAAAATATTTTTCAGACATTCGCCTGACCTTTGACCTCCAAACTCCTTTCGGATCTGCCTTAAGTCACAGTCAAGATTTGTGCAAAGTTTGACATGAGACCTCAAAGCGCTCTTGAAATATCGTGCGTAGAAGAATCCGGGACGGACAGAGGGACGGACAACCCGAAAACATAATGTCTTAAAATTGTAAAACAAATAAAACACAACTAGGATACACGGGTAGGCCCGTTATCGTACATGCATTGTATTAGTCTGGTATTTGTGTGTGTCTGCGTGTGTGCGTGGGACTGAGAAATTCAAGGCATGTGGGAAAAATGCCATTTTGTTGTCGTAGGAAGGATGGAGGCTGAAATCTCAGTACTGTAGATAATTTGAAACTAATTTTGTGCTTGAATGACACACTGTGTAGTACTTTCAGTTTAACAAGATCATACAATTTTGGTTCTCCACAATGACATAAAAGCTCAAAATCATGCAGCCATACAGTGCTGTGACTGGATTATGAATAGAAGTGAAACTACTGTTCCTCAGAAGTTGAGATAATAGTAGTTTTCACGGGTAGAATAGTTTTCACGGGTTTCTACCGCCTGTTTCCTCTTCGGTTTGTTCTTTTCGGGAGATGCTTCGAAAACGAAACCAAAGTCCAGCTAAAGAGCACAGGGAAAAACCCCTGACTCTCCCCCCAGCAGATATATACAACAATAACAACCCCGGGACTTTCACCATGGGAAACCACCTTACTATTGGTAACATACCAGAGTGTTGTCCTCATCCCTGATTAATGTTTAAACTAACTAACTAACTAACTAACTAACTAACTAACTAACTAACTAACTCTCTCTTGCTCACTCACACAGACACCCATACACACACACAGATAGTCTTTGACCTTTCATCAGTAATTAACCAGTGAAATAAAAATCCTTCCACCTGTTTCTCATGAATCTCCTTGTCATAGAGTCTTGGAACTTAATTAATCCATATACTTTTACACAATGACTTTTCGTGTCTTCCTCTGTCACAAAATCCCTTTCTATAATCCCTGAATTTACAACATGGACAAGCTGGTTAACCTGCCTGTCCTCGACACCGCCCATCTTCCTGCTTTCCATGTATGGTTTTGTTACACGTAGGAATGGGTGTCGTTAAAATTTTAACAGTTCTACTACTGCTACTGCTTTTTGATCTGGGGCTTTAACGGTAGCAGGGTCTGTGTGTGTGTGTGTGGCATGGTGCTGCAGCATGTGAGACAGAGCTGAGCCCGTCCCTCGCACACAGGCTCATACAGACAGATCTCTTTTCTAGATCGGGAATAGCTCAAATCCATCGTAGACGAGTGTCTTAAAGGAAAAGGAGCTGGTGAAATAAAATGTGCCAGGTAACTTTTATGTATCAATCATAGGAAATCAACTTTCTTAATTTCTCCACTACCGAGAGTATTGACAACCGAACTGATCATGTCTGAGCTTGAGTGAGACAATGTCATACAGGCCTCAGTCCCCATCCCTGCTTACAGGGGCTTTTTCATTATAACATTACTCGCTGCCCTGAACCTTTTGCAGTGTGTGCTGCTACATCTTATTTGCAGATGTGCTGGATGTCTTTAAACAGAAACCCCCAGACACTGCAACACATGCAGAGCCAATTGGGAAATCATTGTGTTCTTGTCTGTAGTGAACACATGATTCAAGCATTTATAGTGTAGGCAGGGTAAAGTATGTGAACCCTTCAACTAATGGCCCTGAAAGATAACAGGAGTCAGGAGTCAACAAACCTGGAGATTAGAGGTACGAGTTACTGCTGCTGGCATAAAAAAAAAAAACCCAAACAAGAACAAACATTTTGAGTTTACTGTTCAAAAGAAACTTTATCTTGGAAGACTTACAATCAAAAGTTGTTGCGTAACTCAAAAAGATTAATGTGGCTTTGTCCTTACTCTCTGCATAAACAGACATCCATCTAATACTCCTAAGATGAAAGCTCGAGTCATTCCACAAAGAATAAGCTGTTAGTCATTAACAGCTCTGTTTCAGTTAACATACACATATCCTAGCACAATGTCTGAATGAAGACACCAGAAGCTGCTGCTCTCCAAAGAAAACGTCCTCTGCCTAAAGAAACGTGAACTGTGCCTTGTACAAGGAAAAATTTGGGGACGCTTTGCTGCCTCTTAACCTGAAAAGCTCACCATGGCCAAGGGGTAAATGAATTCCAGTTTAACAATGTCACCTACAGGGTAATGTCAGGGTGGCTGTCTGCCAGTTGAAGCTCAGTCTAAATCTGCCCAGTCAGAACATTATCCCAACAGACATGCAACCATATGGAACGACCACAATAGAGCCATTCATGCCAGATGTCCAATGGAACCTAGAGCTGAAGCAGTTCTGTGTGTTTACTGCTCCCAAAGGAAGTTTATGGCTGTCATTTACCTGGACTTGGACTTGATTTAGATCATGAGGTTAATTTTAATGCAGAGAACATCAAAGAATTCACGTACTCATAAACCTCCCCACCCACCCACCCTCCCCAGGGTAGGTGGGTGGGGAGGTTTATACGTTTGACAGAGATGGGGGGGGGGATATACCGATGGTCTGTGTATGAGAATAACAGTTGACATTTCTATTAGCACAAATAAAGTGGTGGTCAGTAAAGGTCACATACATGATCTATGGTGATTATTTTGAGAACTTTAAAGTTGGATATGAGCTACAGATTTAAATATTAAGAGTATTTATATACACACCAACACACAGTGGCCCTTGGTGGGTTTTGTGTTTATGTGGTCTAAATTTCTTGCATTCCTGCAGTATTACTGACCATGTTTGGACGTTCAGTAATATTAAATTCAAACAGTTAGTGACATTTAGTTTAGTAGTTTTTCCCCGTTTACGCTGCTAACACTGCAAACTAACTGAACACATCTGGTGTCGGAGCAGGATCACACACGCCAACATTTTTTGGTATAATTTTTAGAACGAGGGAAATTAATCTTGACTTGTGCAGAAGTCAGACAGTGGGACTTTTGTATGTACTGTTAGTTTTGTAATTCTCAAAACAAAACATTATTAAAACATTATTAAAATTTTATTTAAAAAAAAATAAGAAATGCAAGGCCAAGTGCCACATACCTATTCACCTCTAAAAAGTATTTTTAGTGGTATATTTTTTAGCTGGGTGC
>JBBMJY010000010.1:17779104-17792821 GCA_037833715.1 Toxotes lorentzi
CCAAATGTCTGCCACAGACATTTGGCATGGACTCCCTGGGGTGTGTTTCACACCTGGGGTATCCTGCAGGATTTTGCATCTAGGCGATAGGCATTAAGAGGTCTAGATACCACAGGCTAATACACAAGAGATCTGATATCTTGGTGAAAAAGAAGGAAGTGGGGTGTCTCACAAAGAGAACCAAATTGTGATTACAATAGGCCACAATCTAATACACAAGGAATCTGATATCTTGCTGGGAAACAAAAGGAAGAGAGCCAAATTGCCATTACACGTGTAAGTGTGCAGCCATGTCATGATCTTGGTCTACCAATGGTTAGAGATTGACACTGACATCTAAATGTCACAGTGAAATGTCTTAACAAAGGTATGCAAGGATGTGCGTGTGCGCACATGGATATGTGTATGTGTATGGATGAGCACACTTACATAGTTCGTGGCCCACAGAGCTTTAAGTTTCAAGTAGCGTTGGAGACGATTTCCCAGGCTAGATTCAAACTGATTGGCCAGCTCAGTCATCCGTTTAAACTCTGGATCAGTCAACAGAGGGCGCACTGACTCGAGGTACTGAGAGAGAGAGAGAGAGAGTCAGTCAAAAGTTGGTCTCTGTGGTTTCTGGGTAATGGGTTATTTCAGTACTTCATTTACATGAACACAGGTACAGTATATACATAGATACTGACTCATAGATGAAGAAGATAAGCTAAACAAAGGTGTGAACTGAATGGAAGATGTACCCATAAATATATGTCTAAGCATGTGTACTCACCCTGCTCAGGGTGTCTTTGATGGGAGGAACAGGCAGATGAGGTAGAGAGGTCTGATAGCTGTACAGCAGAGGCTTCCTGCTTGACAATAACCTTAACAGAGTCTGTGGAAAACAAACAGAGATATGTGACATTTTCAGTAACTTTTTAAAATATAACACTTACATGTAGCTGGAAAGATATTTAAATATATTTTATCATGAGTGATAATAAAATGATGCTTTAGCTAAATTTTCTTGTGCATGATATTAGACTTGCTCCCATATTGTTATAATTACAAATTATAGTTTTGTTCACTACCAGTAAACAAAATTATATGGAAGCAGAAATTTTGTGTCCATGAACATAAAAAACTCCGCAGCAGCAAAAGGAGCAAGCTGTGGTATCAAGTAGAAGTATGTCTTACCACCCAGACTTTAGTAGTGTTGGAAACTCTGCCATGCTGCTCGAACATCCACTGGTGGTAGGAGAGCAACAGTTTCAGGCAGAACCTGAGCGCAAGGATGATGGAGAGCCACAGCAGAGTGCTGAAGACCAGCACTGACACCATAGTCTGACCCTGGGAACTGAGGGAGACGTGGAGACTGGACAGAGGGATGGGGACAGCAGTATTAAATACTAATTCACAGAGTACGCAGTGTGATAAACAATTCATTCAATCCTTATGTAATGCTAAATGGGTGGACTTGGAAAGTCCCAATGGAAAGTTAAGAGTTGCCAGCTGAGGAATATCATGTTTCAAATGCCTGAGAAACTATTATAATCTGTCCAAACTTATGTTCCATTACAACCAGCAGAGAGCAGCTAATGCACACAAGACCAAGACCAATTACAGATGATGTGAGGAAACACAAGTAAACTTAGACAATAGCATCACCTGCTGGGCAACTGAGGAACTGAATTTATGATTTGCCATTGCAAATATTTGTTTCTTATAAACATAAATTCATAATTCCACTGTCATGCTTCAAGTACTGAATATTAAACTTGACTCAGAAATGGACATGACCACGATTTAGACAGGCTAAAAACAATCTTTTCAAAATGCCGATTAAATGGTCTATCTTTATCCTGCAGGAACTGTTCATAGTATAAGTGCTGAAGTGCGCTCTGAGGTGTACAAATCCAAACAGCCATAAACAGAAGTCCCTGTGTTGGTTTCAATACCCACATATTTAGATATGGAAAAAGCATGTTTAGTTGTTGAGTTCCTGTTGTTCCACTGTCCTTTCAATGGAGCTGTGATTTTCAGCTTGAAGTGTTCTCAGGCAGCAGCGTGAGTCAAATGAAATGTCACCGTCACCTCCATCACCTCCATGTTGACCTTTTACTTCCATGTCACATACATGCATGTATAATGTATTGTATGTGACACACATGGTAGGACATGATTCAACATGATATTGCATATAATGACAAGAAAAACAAATTTGTAAACACTTATTCCTCATGTCATCATGGCCCACCCTGTGGCAGGTGTGTGTGAGGTAGAGAAAGTGAGTCAGCAATGTTTTAAGCAACATGTAGTGAACAGACTGGGTGGGATGTGGGGTAAAGGTGAACTGCACCCACCACACCCACTCTGCTCCATAATGACTCATCAGCTTTATACGCTATTAACATCTGTTTGTTCGGCTGAGTCAAGGTCCATCCCTTTTCCCCTCCTATTTCTAATAATGAAATATCGGCTGATGTATATACCTTCATTTTCTTTTTCTTGTTCACTGGTATCAAGATATGCACTAAGGGGGACATTTCACAGCAGGAGGAAATTGCAAATTTCAATTTCCTGTAACATGTACACCAATAGCAATATATCTGCACTAAGCTAACATTGGCAAATATCCGTCTGGAGATTTTATTGGTCTTGCTCTATTCTCAAGTGGCACACAGTTTTAGCAAATAATTGCTTTGCATTGCTAATTTAGACAGCAGCAGTGTGATCAGCCAGTTTTCAATGTCCGGGTGTCCAAATCCAGCTGATTGTGAATGTCTCTCAGAGAGACACAGGCAATTTGTGCCACAGGAGAATGACATTAAATTCATGGATCAGAAACTGAAAAACAGTGAGCACTCATTCTGCCATATAAAGATGTAAACAAATAAGCCTGGCCCCTAGAAAAGCGTGGCTGTTTGTGTCTGTGTACCTTAGCGGCAGGTGCTGCTGTATCTTGGCGATGAGTCCCATGCTGGGATCCGAGTGCATGTACATGGTAGCCAGGATCCCTATGACGACGAAGAGCCAGGAGGAAGGGCTGGCAGGGTATACTCCCTTAATCACCCTGTTCTGTTGCCACAGGAGAAGAAACAACAGACACTGAGATTAATGAAAAATGTTTCCAGCACCACTACAACTACACACAACTGCATGTGCACATATTAACAGCTGGGTCTCTGTCACCCCAGCAGGAGGAAAATACGCATGTCAGTACATGTTAGGAAAGGATCGTTATTCCTACCTATATACAGATGGGAATTCACACCCTGTAATAAAGCACATAAGGTACTTCACACACAAATTCCATCCCTACACACCTCCTCCAACTTATCTCACACACAAAGGTTTAGGCAAATGGCAAATGCCAACATAATGCCAATACTAAATGATGACAGCAGAAAGGTAAATTATGAGGAGAGATTTCCCATCATGCTCACCCTGATGCGGCTGACGCGTTTCTTCCATGATCGTACTCCGGACAGGTAGATCTGGTTCAGGGCCTGATAGGACAGCTGCAGGTCGATGCCCTCTGGCGTTATGGTGAACTGGAACGCCACGGCCTGGTGGGCTTCCGCCATTGCTATGAAAACACAAGGGAAGAAACATTTGAACACCAGACAGCAAACATCTACATGTAACTCATTATTACAGAATGCATTACTGATTTTCAACAAATGACTAGTCAAATTTTTACCTTTTTGTTAATAGTATTTTACATTACTTAAAGCCTGTGACTTGAAAATATTCACTACTCCTCTGGGATTTGGGATAATTTGACTGATATTAAACAAGATTTAATGACCTGTGAATAACAGTTTTTTAATTAGTTTCATAACATTATCTGATCAAAACAGATAGTTAACAGATTTACAAGCAGCTCAGTGTTTTTGCTCTCTTTTATATGAATGCTCTGTGTGAAAATACTTGAGTAATTTAATGTGTCAGTGGAATGCTGTTGTCTCGCTGAATCCTACTGCAGCCCCAGGAAAACTGCTCCTAGCTCACTGTTCTGTTATGTACAATGATACAATGAAAAGCCCCCTGTTTGATAGTATGTTTAATTAGTAGACAAACAACTTGAACCAAATATTGAAAAACTAAGTTCTATCATATTTTTTTGAACACTACATGAATACCACCACAAAACTGTGAGTACTGGCCATCCAACAAAAAATGCCAGTGTGTCCTCCACTGTTGTATCACTACAGCCTCATAATGCTGACCGGCAGTTAACCCATCGAGGTTGCCGCTACACTTTTACTGTCAAAGTGACTCTGATTCCTTACATTAAGGAAGTGCACGCATCGTGCAGAGGTAATGGTCAAACTGATGAAAAGTCATTCTCCTTGTGTGTTCAGCACAGGAAACAGAGCGATGCTTGCAGTTAATATATGTCTCAGTATCCTGGTGCTGTGCCTCAATAACCACCAGCATCTGTTTGACATTATGAATGATCTAATATGTATGAGCTTCAAGCTCTGGAATCATTCTGGCAGCTAAGAGAACGCGACTGGTAAGAAGATTCAATAACCAAAATAATAAGATGCAGAAGTATGGCCAAGTCAGTTCTGTTTCTGCAGAGTTGGGTGAGCATTAATCCTCCCTCCCTACCTCAACTGAAAACAATTAATCCAGTTTATATCTTTTGTTTTCATGAGCAAAATATTTTGCCTCATAAATGGAAAATGCAGCACATTTCAAAACCCACTGGGGCCACTCCTGACATTCCAGGTGTCAATAAACATTTTCTTCCAAGCTGTTGCTTTCACAATCTAAGCAACATCCGAAGTTCTCCAAAGCAGTGCCTAACGAGAATGGAAACACATGCAGAATTAAGTGAAGTGAATGACGGCTGAATTCCATTTAGTTGCCCCAGTTTCAAGGTCCTGGCATTGTTTATGCTGACTCACTGTCACGCTACCTAAGCACAGCATGTTTCTAAAGCAGGAAAAAAGAAACACTAAAAGCAAACAGTGACTTTGTCGAAATAATCAGGACCTCAACGAACATTATAAAATAACTTGAAACACTTTCCTTCATTCGTGTCCACAGCCTCCACTGATTGGAGTGTTTTTTCCAGACCCAGCCCTCCGTACTCAGACGACAACATTTCCGGGGAAGTTTACTTCCAAACCCTGACTTCAAAACATCACTTAAAAATCCTTCAGACAATATTGCATGTACAACATCCACATTCTTTTCAGCAGCATATGGTTTTGCATCACTAAATTACTTATCTGGGGTTAGTAATTTTAGACTGGAACATTTATAATTCAGCCTCCAGCGAGAGACAGGCAGAGTGGGGCTACACCACCCTAAATCAACACAAATCTGACAGAAGGTGCCACGGTTGGCTTGGTTTGTTTTTTTAATTCCTTTACTTCCCGTGCAGCCTTTTAAGAATATAGACACTTTGGTGACAACTAAAACAAACTTTTAGTTACCGCTGTGCTGATCAGTGTTTACAGGCTAAATAGTTAACGACAGCTTGGAAACAGTTATCAGGGCCAAAAATCTTCTTAGGTTTTTACCTGTGTGTGTGTGTGTGTGTGTGTGTGTGTGTGTGTGTGTGTGCGACAGGACATGACAGGAGTTGTGAGGCCCTGCACTGTTAAGAGGCACAGTAATGCACAGCTGCTGCAGATGAACGAGGCCTCTGGTACATACTGGATGATGACGTGACGACTATAAAGTAACAGTCACACAGCCTATAGAAAGTAGGTGAAGATATCCCTATGAGATCGTTTGCTAGTGTCTATTTGTGTGTGTGTGCAGACCTCTGTCCCCTCTTCTCCTTCTCTGTGTACAGCCAAGCGATTGGTTGCTGCATATTTGACACTACCCACAGCAATTTCACTCTTTGTCTGTTAGTGCATGAATGTGATAGAGAGAATAGCTCACAGCTGCTGTGCATTTGCTTTAGCTATAGACAGAATTTTGATGTACTTCGGAGACCTCCAAATGACTAGCATTCCTGCAAACCATCCCTCTCCTAAACGTTACTAAATTTAATTCTTAACCCAAACGTGAAGGGGTTACCATTATCCCTCTAACTCTAACCGAATTCTAACCAGGTCCAGAACGTCATCACGAAGACAGGACTGGCCAAAACAACGTTACTTTTCAAAAACCTCCACTGCTTTCCAGTCTTGTGCTCACTCCTGGGCAGGAAATGATTAGTCTGTCTATGGTCAATACTGAGGACCTGGTTCTAATCTAAGTACACGGGTCTGAAAAATCTTGAACAATTCCTACATATCCATATCCTACAGCTTTTCATCTCTGCTTCTCACATACCCTGTTTGCTATTGTAACACTCATGCCACATCTCATCCAAATATAGCTCCAGTTTGTGCCTCTTTCCATTACCAGTATCATTACATTCTGGTCACAGAGTTATCCACCTGATTTTTTTTTTTTTTTCTAAAAATAGGTACCTGGAGCTATTTTAAAGCCTAGAAGATCTTTTAACAACACCTTCTGCTGTTCTGAACATATTTAAAGAATTCTCTAGGACTTTTCTATCCACCTGGAGAAAAAAACCCCAACAAATTCTGTTGCACAGTAAAGAATAAAAGATTTCTAACGTGTGTTTCTAATCTGTGTCTCACGATACATCATGAATTTATGCAACTATGGAGTTTTGACTCTGCAACGCAACACAACACATTCGAAAACAAACCTGAGTTGTGTAGCATGTTTTATTAAAGTCACAAATTGAAGTTTGAATCCAAATTGTCGAGTTAAAACCGACAAACAGGTCTGACCTGCCAGGGCTGAAAGGCAGCTAGTCTGTCTGCCCTGCGCGCGGGCACTAGGAGGGCGGGAAGAGACGCGCGTGCACGGACTCACACACTGTACATACAACACGTACAACAATTAGACTAAAGCTTAGTGTAAGGTAGATTAAAGAGCTATAGTTTTCTAAGAAAGTTAATAGTTAAACACAACACACAACACTTTGGCTCCTCCAAAAGTTCCAAAACATGTGGCAAACATCATATTTCTGTTTTAGTACATGCTGTGCCTATACCAGACATACTCCTAGAGATAAACATCCTTTCATGGTCGTATTTTAACGCACATGTTGCTATGAAATGAGCTCACGTTACATAATGTTTGCCTCTGAGTTTATATACAGCATTGTTTCCGTGGAGAAGGTGCCGTTCAGCTCCTCGCCCCGTGTAGCTATAAATACCAATTTAAATAAAATGGCTGTCTTCAGATGTCCCTACTCGTTAGGACTTGTCTGAATGTGACTGAGCCCAAAACAATTTGTTCTAAGAAAATAGTTTTCTGTGCGTCGCAACCTGCTCTCCATCCCCACATCTTCCCCGTGTGGGTGGACAGAAACACCGCCGCTACCGCAATTACGAATCCAAACCAGATATTCAGTACACACACACGTACAGTGACTGTGTGAAAGTACAAGTGTATTAGAATAGAAGCCTGTAGCCTATTGTAATATCAGTCCCATTGAGCAAACAATGGTCCATTCATGCACCGTCTGCCCTCCGCCTAGGATACACGAAAACCACACAAAACAAACAGAATGCATCACAGTGATAAACCCCGGACCGGCACTTCGACTACAGCTCATTGAATACAGTCAACTTTTTACCTGAAGTGTTTTTCGAGGAGTTTTCTCGGTGAGAACTCTGTTTGGACCCCTCCCTTCTTCCCCGGCCTGGAACAGAGAATAACCAGCGAAAATCAGCCTTCTCTTTACCCACCACCAGGGTCCTCACTGCCAGGACCAGCGGGCAAAGATGGTTTGAGAGTGAGAGGATGAGGCACTCACACACTCAGCTGAGCAGCCTGAGGGCTGAGCTGTGTAAATGTAGGCGTTAACTTAGTTTACTGTAGCTGTGGCCGTGGACGGCAGTCAATACAATAAGAAATTGTAGCAGTAGATTATTTTCCCTCCTATATATATATATCTAAAATATATTGGAGAACTTGCTCGTTCGATAAAAGATACCGGTTTATTTTTCACTGAGTTTTGATTTGGCACCTTCAAAAACCAACCAACCAAACAAACAAAAAACACCTGGTTGACACCTAATGTAGTTACAGGCAGAGTGAGAGCTCGCGTCTGATGGAAGCTGCGCGTAACGTCACGCGCGGAGACCAGCCCACGTCTGGCACATGGAGGACATAGACCGGGTTTAAAGAAAACACCGACACATGCTGGCCGCGGTCCGACCTCGGTCCACAGGCTTTCACCGTGGTAACCGCGACTGTCCCGCTGTGACCTCCACGATGGTGAGGATTGTCAAAGTGAAATGCACAGGGCAACGGTCAGGACACAGAAGTGATGTGGAATAAATGCAAAATGAATCTCTTATCCAGTTGCCACATGGCCAACATCACTGTAAGCCCTGCTTGTTTCTCACATTAGAAAAAAATATCACTAGATCACTAATTACCATTTGTAACTGACAGCTGTCATTTTCATGACACAGCACTTTATTTCCCTTAATAATCTTTTCCATCCAAGTATACAGGTAAAAATAAACAGCATAAAACAAAAAGCTTTCCAACTATCCAAAATCTTACCAACTGAGTGCAGAGTCCTTGCCTGGACAGGCCCACAGTGAGGATTTTAGAGTCTAACGTCTCCCAGTGAAACACACACAATTTTATGACCAGTCATGGAAAAGCTTTTAAAAGTTTCTGACTTTTACTTACTTATTACTTTTACTGTTTTTTAAAAGCACACTACACTAAGTATATACAAGTATATATAAATGTAAACATTAATGTTGTACATATTCTACATTTACATAATAATCTGTTCCACATGAGTTGGCTCACTGAACTATAATAGTGATTTTTCTGTTATTACAAGTAAAGATAACTACTTAACATCTTCATGAGTGTAGTGTGAAACAGAGCACAAATACCCGTATTTCCATTGTTGTTTATTGGTCAGTATTTGTCACAGGCAATAATAATCATTGTCATAATAGTGCACTTTTCCTTTTTTGTAATGATACTACAGACATTTCTCTTTGTTGTTGCTGTCATCATTAATTGTGTTAGCTGTTTTCTCGACGCACCCTCTCCCACACACCTCCTCCTCCCTCGAGTTTTTTTCTGACATCATGAATTTCTCCAGATTGGAAAAAAAAACTTTCTCTACTGTGTGGAGTGGAGGGTCACAAGGTGAAGAGGTGGTCGTGGATGGGCTGTGGCAGGGCATGGGTGGAGGAGAATATGGGCGGGATTCAAGAGATTATAGTCGTACAATTCTATCTGCAGAAGAAGAATGAGCAATAACGATGAGAAGAAGAGTGGTATGGTGACTACAATGTTGATAAAAGATAGTGAATGCTACATAGATATGAATGGTATACAATGGAGACAGACAGGCATACAGTGTATACAAATGTATACAGCATTTGCATTTAAGTATACAGTGTATAAAATGTACACGTGGGGGTTGATTATATAAGGAGGTGAGATATGTGCAGTTGGGACAAGGATGGCGTGGAGCAGGATTCATGTGATACAAAGAGAAGGAATGGGGGAGTAGCAAATGTAAAGTGAATGGGTGAATGGGGAATGAGAGAGGGAGGGGTGAGAGTTCTTTCAATAAGAGAGTTTAGCGAGGGGGGGGCTCTCAGCCACAAATGTGCAGAGGGTTCCGCTGTGTCTTTGAGTAGAGCTCAAAGAACTCTGGAGCAGCCTTTTTTTTCTTCTTTTATGTTCTTTCCATTTCTATCCTTTAACTAGATCCTTTCTTTCTAAAAGTGGATGTAGGTGAAGTTGACTCTGACCTTGTGTTAAAAATAAATAAAGGACCAATGCATGGCACTCTCTTTCGTGTGTGTCTGTGTGTAACGTTGAACCTCCCTGACCTCTGACCTTTCTGATGTGTGCACCTCACTGCTGGATTCTCCTAAGGGGCCTTCTTTGAGTGCCAGGATGGGAACAGAAAGCCTCCAATTAAATGAGAGGGAGAAAACCCAACACAGACTGAAGGTTTTCTCTGATTATGTCCACCAAGAGTGCTGTGCCACTAAAAAGCACAAAACTGTCAAGAGGAACAGGCAAATTGTTTACCTAAAGCTTTCAAACAAAACCTCACCTGATGATATGATGTTTACCAGGCAGGATATTCTGAAAAAGTTCAGTTTGCATTAATCCCATATGTAAAGTCAGCCTAGAATGTTGAAATACACTTCCTAACCACATTTTCCAGCTTTCCGGGAATTTGTGAAAGACTAAAAAAGTACAGAAATTGGCTGATGTGCGCAGAGTAAATGAGGAGACTATTGAAATCAATCAGGAACACGTACTGTCTCAGTGGGGCGTTGGCATGAATAAACACAATGTTACACAGGGAATGAAAATGACAAGAAAATACATTTGTGTTTGCAGTCACTGTTCATGGATTATTTAACCTCCTGAACAAGACTTAAAGCCTACAGCCATGCTAGCAGCTCTGTGAGGTTGTTCTTAGGCACAGTGAGGCTTTGAGCTGAAACGCCAGCATGCTCACAAAGACAATGCTAACAAGCTAATGTTTAGCAGGTACAACGTTTTCCATGTTCACCTTCTTAGTTCAGTGTGTTAGCATGCTAACATTTGCTAGTTAGCTCTAAACACTGAGTGCAGCTGAGGCTAATGGAAAAGTTAGTTTTGCAGTGTTTGGTCATAAACCAAATCAAGATTTTGACTTGACAACTGCATCAAACGAAAAGTCAGAGGATCCCAAAGTCAGAGGGACAGTATACATCATGTGGAGAAAGTGAATGTTATGAATTTGGTGGCAATCCATCTAGTAGATGTGATATTTCACTGGATAAGGGAACTCTGTGACCTGCTGGTGGTTGGTGGGAAGGTTTTTTCTTTTAAGTATCAGTTTTTATCTGTTAAAAAAACAGGAGAGGAATTATTTATCAGTTTTCCTCAGGGAAAGCTGGTTTGCTCTGCCGTGTCAGACATATTGAAAGTGACATTTCCCTGTCACCCTTCTCCTGCTGTTCCATTCATGACAAAAAAAAAAAAAAAATCACAGACAAATACATGGAAAATAAATAAATAGATAAATAAATACATTTTCAATAAATATATGGAACAAAAATATGTTTACACTCTATAATTTCAAAAAAGTTTTTGACATTCACATGGTTAGTGCCACCCTCTATTCTGCTGGTGGCACATACACAAAAACATTTAAAAAACACAGAAAGACCAGAGCAGAGTAGAAGAAAAAGGAATGGAAAAAAAAAAAACAAAGTAAGAAAAATTTCATTCTTTATGTGTGGCTTGAGTTCTCCTTTCCCCTCTCCCACGTGTGTTTGAGTTCTCACAACAAAAGTCCCTTGTATTTCTTCCCCACTTTCTCCTTTTTGTGAAAAAGTATATTATTTGTTCATCTCCACCTGTCTCTCTCTGTCCTCCCTCCATCTGTCCTTTCACAGGCAGAAAGGGCTGAGGCTTTTGTTGGGCTTTTGTTGGGCCTTTGGTGAGCCCTGCGTCATTCTGCATCTATTGTCAAAGAACAAGGAACACAGAAGGGTTTGGTTGCCTAATTGTGGGTCTAAAAAGGGCAAATACTTGGTTGTCCTGTTTGACCATCTTCTGTATTTTAATTCCCCATTTCCATCACTTTAAAGTACTGTAATTTAAATTTCAGTCAAAGGATAGGTTTGGAACTGTTTCATGTCATTCTTAATACAGTATTCACATGCCCATATGTATACTGAAAGAGCTACTGTCATTGTAATCATTCATCTTCTCCATACTGGCCCTGAAATGATCCCGTCCTGACATGACTATATTGTAAGAGATACAAAACTGTCCATCAATGCATTCAAATGTTAGTTAGTCAAACAGGAATACTGCCTCTAGTTCTGGGTGCTAAGCTATGATTGAACACCTGTTGTACAGGGGTAAAGTTTAGCGACTGCTAGTTAACGCAGACAGCTGAAGCCTCATATTAGCTTCAGCTGAAAACTGTAATGTAGTTTGTGGACCTTATCTTTCACAGCGTAGTTGCTCTTTAAAGGTATAACTTCACAGCCAGAATGTACAGCAGGGAAATTACAGCGAACAGTAACTCTTTCATTGTACAAATTGCAATATCAGTGTTGTATTAAGACAGACTGAGACAGACAAAAACCTGGCCAATCCTTTAACAAAACAAAAGGATTCATTATGATCTCTGGGTTAGCTTAAGAGGCTTTTGGCAGCTTGTTCTTTTGCCCTTCCTTTGATACCTGTTGCTAACTATCCTGTGTTTTTTCTCTATCTATTTATCTCCCTCTTTTCCAGTGGGAGTATTTACTTATTATTTACTAGATTCTACCTGTGGTGTGTCTAGTGTCCTGAAAACGGGGCTCAATCTATCTAGCTTTCCACTTATTCTCCTCCGTTAAAGGCAATACGGTATCATAGCTTTATCAGTGTAATTCAGAAATAACTGTGGGACTTAATGTTTCTCATACACTCAAGGAAAAGTTGTGCCCGTAGTATTTTGATAGTCACCTAGCTGTAGGGCTACGTTACGTAGACCGCATCAGATCCATTCTCCGTCATTTCTTTGTTGGTTTTCCTCTGCTCTCAGACTCCTTGGTTGTTAAAGTTCAGCACTGAGGTTGCTAGTTATCTGTAGATAAAATCCACTTGAACAATCAAGTCTAAATCGGGACTTATTCTGTAATTCTTGTTCCTTTCTCAAACGACATCATCGTTTTGTTGCTTTGCTTGACAATAGACATTTGTCTTCAGCTAAAAAGTGAGGAGAGGAGAGGAGAGCGGGCTTCTCGTCATGTGACTCATCATGTTTGGTCAGGTGATGTGGAGGAGACTTGATGATCCAGGCGACAGTTTGCTGGTCAGTAAATGATAAATGACAATGCCTTGCGGTGCTTTGTGATTGGCCAGTATCTTCTTGTACCATTCTGACTGACTGATGGGGGTTTCCTGTTGGATTTGAACCACGTGTTGCATGTGATTGGTCGGTGGGAGGGTAATGTGCTTTCTTGATTTGTCGGAGTGGGTGAACTATGTGTTTACCTGGTGAGCTTTTCATGTATTTCTCTGATAAGGTGGGACTTTTTGGACATCCTGTCTTTAGACTCGTCCCTCTGGGGTGAAGCTGCCCTTGGAAGCTGACTAGAGATCAGCTCATCCTGTCTCCACCACCCCCACAAATATTAATTTCAGCTAAAATCAGCTATTTGAGGGGAATTCTCCGTCATCCTTAGATCAGCCTCAAGGAAAAGCTTCCCCCTCCTCCATCCCATTGCTAGGGAGTAATGTTAGGAAGCAAGGCAGGAATTAAGGAAACAAATAAGGAAACGATGTGGGAGGGACAGAGGGAAGGAAGAGAGAAAGGCCTCTCTTCCACCACATTCTTTTCAGGGATGAGACTGCGTCCCATTGGACGACGAGAGGAGTCTGGTCTTGTCTTTCCCTGACCCTCGCCTTTGTAAGACGGTGCTACTGCTACTCCCACTTCCGCTCCCCCCATCCGCT
The DNA here is from genome assembly GCA_037833715.1 of Toxotes lorentzi. Classification (NCBI taxonomy): domain Eukaryota; kingdom Metazoa; phylum Chordata; class Actinopteri; family Toxotidae; genus Toxotes; species Toxotes lorentzi. Next base: position 17,792,581 of record JBBMJY010000010.1, read on the forward strand.
GCACGCTCCTTCTCTCCACGATCCCGATCTGATCCGCTTTCGGAACGCCGAGAATTCTGACGTGAAGGTGTGCTGGGCTGGCGGGAAAGCTGACCGTTCTTCTCATCTGAGTGGCAAGAGGTAAAATCAGGGAGAGAGGACGTGACACAAACCAGCTACTGGTACATGTAGTGTGTGTGTGTGTGTGTGTGTGTGTGTGTGTGTGTGTGTGTGTGTGTGTGTGTGTGTGTGTGTGTGTGTG
>JBBMJY010000010.1:17792921-17820437 GCA_037833715.1 Toxotes lorentzi
TGTGTGTGTTGTGTGTGTGTGTGTGTGTGTGTGTGTGTGTGTGTGTGTGTGTGTGTGTGTGTGTGTGTGTGTGTGTGACTCACCAGCCAGTGCCTGCACAGAAGGCTGATCATGAGTACTCAGGAGCTGAGCCTGAATGGTTTCCACCACTCTTTTGAATCTGCGACTGGGACCTGAGAGGACAGAGGATGAACTCATCAGTTATTTCAGGTTACCCTGGTTGAGAGAGCATTTTTTAAAAGTCTTTTTGAAGGAAATTCAAACTAATGCATATAAACTGAAAACACACACTAAAACCTAAAATGACTATGAATTTGTCACTTGGGGGCAGTGGAAACAAACTGCGTTTCTGGTCACCTGGTGAAATATAAATCCTTTTAGCTCTGTTACTGATCATCAGAAAAAATTACCGACCATCATGAGGTTTGACACCCATTTATCCTGTGCAAGGTAGGAGTGGGCTTGAACGTATTCCAGCCCAAGTTGGGAAAGAAGCAGGGAACACCCTGAGAAGGTCTATCATGGTTTTTCAGAGAGCTAATACATAAAGACAGACAACTATATATACTTCTGTCCACAACTACTGCAACTGTGACTATACTTTTATTTCATAAAAGCATTATCCTTATTTAGCCACATTTTAGCCTAAAATTTATTGTTTAGCTGTAAAATTGCTCAGTGAGTGGGTTTGTAATCTAAAAGACTACAAAAGTATGGCCACTTCCATAACATCCATTTATTATTTATTATTCTAGGTTATCTCCAGCTCTGTCTATCTCCCTTTAAACATATTCTTCTACCTGTTATTAGAGTGAAGGTGACGCTATAGATGCCCTCTCTCTCTCTCTTTCCTTCCCTCTCGGCTCGTTCCCTCTCTCTCTCCCTCTCACCCTCAGAGAAAGCGATGTCCACCTACAGAAGAAAAGGACCCATAAAAAGGATTTTCACATTAAAGTCAGCAATTTCAGAATATTCTGATGGTGTACATTTCTGTTTGTGGAAACATGAGCCATTGCAGTTCATGTGTTTCTTTTAGTCCATTCGTATCTAGTGTTGGATCTGTTGGGTATTTGATACTATCACTAAGGTGCACCAAAGTCAGTCACAAAAATAACTTTTTAAAATAAACTAAACCTCTCATACATGTACATATGGATAAGTATAGATATAGATATATATATACACACATGTAGAGGATTTAGAGGATTAAAAATGAAGTAATACTTGGAACTTGACAGGCTTCTGAAAGACAGAGGGGCCGCCGGAGGACTTGTACTCTGCCCGGAAACTGTTCTGAGACACCACACTGTGGCTGAGGGAGGGGATCTGGAGAGGCAAAAGCAAAGGGTGACATTCAGCTGAAAAGATAAAGATAAACTTTTAAATCTTTAATTTCATAAATGGCACATAAAGTAATGCCGACAGTCGCTGAGGCTTATCTAAGCTTCAAGACTAGTACTCACAGAGAGAAAGGCATGGACGATATCAGCCTTGATAGAGCTGAGCGGCTTGTCTCTAATCAAAACAAAGATCTGCTCCTCTTTTTCCAGGCTGATGAAGTTACCGAACCAGGACCTCTTGGCCAGTCTGCGAACAAACCAGTATTTCATAGGTGATTTTGCTTATAGTGCTTTGAGTGAACTAACATTACAGGAGAGATAAAATAAGAAGCTGTAGTTCCCAACTTTATTTAATTTAATTTCACAGAAAATAATACAGAGATACAGGGAAATTACTTAAGCTGATACTTCTTGGTCAGTACAAGAAAATACAAAGTCAGAAACTGAACCTGCAATAAGTGCAAACTGTGCTAACAAATAGTGCTAGCCAACAGCTGCCTTTTTACACATTCATCAGATGTGGTGCAGCATTTATTTAGAGTCATGTTCCTGGCCAACTCATGAATCCTAATCCAGTATTCACTCTCCTTTTAGCGTTGTTGGTTTCTACTAACTCCTCCGGTAAAAATATTGACAAATACTAAGAAAAATTTCCTGTTTTGAAACAAAGCTGAAGAGGCAGTTTGTACTGCGACTAGAATCATGAAAATGCAGCAAGCCAATCTCTGTCAAAATGAAAGTGAATGAAAGGAGATATCAAACTGAGTTCACTTTCAGCCCAGGAAACAGTAGCTGAAATCTCAGTTCTGGATCTTGAAACCACCAATTAGATGGAACATAGAGAAAGACAAACTGAGACTTGTGTTTACTTACTCTGGACTGGACTCTGGAGTCAAACTGGACATGTCCTCTGATGTAGGGACTAAAGAAAAAGAAAAAGAGATGAAAGGGATGAAAAAGGAAAAGGGCAGTGAATCTTGATGACAGGCCCTGAGTTTAAACAACCAGAGTTCTTATGTTCACATTTGTGGAGAAAAAAATGTTGCTTCTATACACAGCTAGAAAACTAAAGTGCTGAGGTATGTCAGCTAATTCATTAGTTCATTCACTCTGTGTTCAGCTTCACTCACCTTGCAGTTTGCGCCGATGGAAGCGCGGTGAGCCCAGCAGGTTGTTTTTGAATGAGTTGAGCCTTGTTCTCCAGTGGGCGGAGCTTGAGGCAGCCATCCCGCCACTGCCGCCCGGGCTTGAGGGCGGGGTCAGCGACAGCGAGGCCCCGCCAGCTCCGTCCGCTCTGGAAGAAGAAGATGACGAGGAAGAAGAGGGAGGGGTGGTGGAGGAAGGGTGCTGGATTTGGTGCACAGGCGTGCCCAGTGGAGTGGGCAGAGGTGAGCCCTGTGGTGTGACCTGCGAAACAGGGGGAGGGGTGGCAGAGGAGTTAGAGGACGCGTGGATGTTCTTGGACTTGAAGACAGATGGAGAGGGGAAGTTGAAGAAGCGTGGGATGGGGGAGAGGAGCGGGGACGGAGACGGGGAAGGGGAACTTGGAGTCTGAAGAGGGAGGGACTTCATGGAGTGAAGCTGCGGCCGCTCAGCAGGGCCCTTTGAGGGCAGGGTCTGGGTTTTTGGGTCAGGCGCTGGGCGGGTAGGCCGAGAGTTGGTGGCAGTTCCTGGTTTAGGGTCTTTGGAGGAGGTGGAGGTGACTTCTGATTGGCTGAAAGTGAAGACCGGGCTCTGATAGGCAGACAGAGAGATATGGGGAAAAGGAGGGAGAGAGGGATGGACAGAAAGTAATGGTCATGAATTATGATTCATGGACACAAGTCCACAAAGGCCTCAGTCAGATGTACCAAATGGAAATTAAATCTGATGTTATGAATAGTTGCTTGTGTGTGTTTTAGTCTCGTTCAGTGACCCCATCCATGTCAGCATGTGTACACTGACTTTTGTAGGAGGCAGCACGGTGTGTCCATGAAATGAGAATGTGCATGGCTGACAATGTGACAGGATGATGGAGAGGCATGACTAACAGTGACAGTGTGAGCCACAGAGATTAGAGGAGAACCATCATTACAGGGTATTTGATTTGTGTTTTTTAAGGCCAAAAGTGATAAGAATATATTGAATCTGCTGATAATATATATGTTTTTACTATAATGTCTATATACTGTGAATGTTCAATGGGAAAAGACTGGAAAGACGGGCATGACAATCCACACAATATACCACACACACACATTCTGGCTTAGTTATATTAATAAACAAACACTATGGTGCCTTCAAGAAACTGTGATATGATGATAAAGCTATTTTAACTGTGGTTATAGATACATGATGTAGCAAGGTCTGAGGCAGCGACTAGTTCATGACCATCAGAATCACAAAAGAATCATGATCACGCTAAATAATGCACACTGGAGAATACTGGCACTAATCCAAAAGTTGCTTCTGCATGTGACTGAAATGCTTCCTTCACTGTGGTGCTCACAGAAATAGGTAAAGGTTAGTGAGGTAAAGTAGACCAGAGTCTGGAGCCTTTCAGTTGTTAGGTACTTAATGTGAAAGGGGTAGAGTTGAGAGGGTAGAACAGAGTGGAGCGATGTTCTTACCCTGGGACTGCTGAGAGGACTGGAGGACAGACCTGTGGATGCGCCGCTGACTGAACGAGATCTTTTGAAGATAGAAACAAGCAACAAGAGTCATGGAGCTGAACGCTGCAACAATCAATAGAGTGTTCAGTACTTTGTAATCTCAAGGTTAATATTTTTATTCCAGCGTGTGATTGTGATATTGATTTGACTTCTGCACGCGATTCAATCAGCTATAAAAATGTCATGATACATCAGTGTTGGTCCATACCTCTGGCTGTGTGCATTAGTGTCCAGGGCCCTGCGAGGTGGGGTGGGAGACCCCTGTTCTGTGACACTGAGGACTTCCAGGCTCTTCCTCTCTGGACGACAGCGGCCATGACGCGTCAACATAGGGGAGTCCACACGCTTCCTGGGTGGGTCTTGGAGGAGAGAAATTTTAGTAGAAAAGAATAGAAAATGGAAGTGGAAAAACTGTTTCCATCTATAAAAAGTTCCAAAGTTTAAAAACTATTACAATTTAAATGTAAAAGCACATTTCAGAGGAAAACTAAGATTTGTTTCCATAATCAAGCTTTTGTCACATTAAAGAGCGACTGTTCTCACCAATGTCATTTCTGGGCGGCAGATCCTCGTCCTCACAGCTGGGGTATCGCTCCTTCCTGTCCAACAGGAGGTAGTAGATCATCTTCTCCTGGTTCTCCCTGCAGAAAGAGATGCAGAGAGACACAGGAATCAAAGGTCAGACACAAAACCAGAAGAAGATATGAAAAGACAGAGGCTCTTCAGGGCTCTTCAAGCTCGAGTTATTCAAAGTTGTAGCTTAAAAAAGTCGGCTCACTTGACATTTTTGTTTTGCTTTGTTACCTAACTTAGCCCCCAGAAACTAATTTAGCAAATTATCTCTTGTTAATGTTAACAAAGGTCTCCATAACTGCAGCACAATTTACATTTGCTGTAATAGATTTTGGCACAAGGGGCAGAGTAACAGCCTGTGAAGACAACATTAACATGTTGTCACGGAAAGTCCAAGTAAAATCGCATCTAGTCCCTTTTTGCAGTCTGAACCAATGTCAGTGTGTTATTTTTAATATTTGTGTTTTTTTTTATCCATCATAATTTAATTAGCAGAATTTCTGAAGAGTAGCCTAATGAGTGCACCAGCAACTAACCAGACCCAAGTGACATACATTTACATGCTGTTTAATGTGCTGCAGCTGAGCAGCTAATTAGCTACCTAGCCTGCAAAGTGACGTTAGCAGTGCACCTCTCCCCGGTGAATGTTTGCTTGGTGGCTTGTTCAACAACAAACTATGGTGCAGGGCAATATGTGCATTCATGTTCGTAAAATGGATAAGAAGGAAACTTTAGTCTGTGGCTCTTGTGTAGCAGGCTGCTGTGTGCCTCAGGGTGACCATCTGCTCGACCTATGCAAGGTTTAATTGTCTGTTTCCAAATGAGGCCTCCGTCTTTGTCGATGGATAGTGGAATGGTTGAATTACAGATAAATGAAATGATTTATAATGCAAATATTAATTTCACTTGGAGTTTAAAGTTACATGTTAGCAAAAAGTTTCCTATTTATTACTGACATCCCAAAGTTTTGGGATGACGTTGGTTGGCTTCCTCTGTCGGACAGCACTACTACTGCTGCTGCAAAGTGAACAGTGAGAAGTCACATCAGAGAAAGATAAAAGACGTATCGTTGATATTGTTGCTCTTGTTCTTGCCATCCGAGGCAGATTTATGATGTCAGTCATTGACTGGACAACGAGAGAAACTAATTCAATGTACACACAATTAAGTGCATTTTTAAGGATGCACATAATCTCTATTTGCAAACTACGTAAGAGCCTCGGTGAGACTTGGCACACGTGTTCTGGGTACATTACACTGATAGGCAGGGGTCAGTAGGTACAACTGAGACATAGGCCTTTGTTTTGAATTATTTAATTTGGAAATTAGTCAGATTTATAAAACTGATAGACTGACGATTGAATTCTTCAGCACTTAAAGCAGAAATGTTTGATGGGTTTTATATTTACTCACTCCTCACTTGTAAGGTCCTGTGTGAGTTTGACCCGGTCTCTGAAGCACCCTAAAGAGTACATGCTTTCCAACACATCAGGGTCCAGCTCTGTTAGGGACAGGATCCTCTTCACGCACACACGGCGAGGAGGCGGCTGCTCGGGACAAGGCTCATTACGACCACCCCTGACGGGAAAGCATCAGTGTACGTTGTCATCATGTCCAATTAGAAACGTTAGAAACATCTCAAAGTTACAGCAAGCATTGATGGACAACGAGGTCCACCAAAAATGCAAAGTAAGAGAAAAGTAAGAAAAATAAATGGAACTTACTGGTACCAGGCGTGTTTCTGTATTGCTTCTAGCTGTAATCAACAGAAATACAAGAACATATTAAAGCACACGTCTTTTTAAACAGAATTAACTGTGAAGTGACACATCACTAAAGATCAAGTCTCTACTGTACAACTGAACAAAGTGAAGAAACAGTCCTGACTCAAACCAGTCAGCATTTCAGCAACACACTTAATTATTAATTAAATTTAGCTGCTCTTTTGCATAGTGATGGTTGGAAATTAACAAATGTGTTTCAGGTGTATGAGGTCAAAGGTCAAGCTCTTAATTTGTCCAATACTTTGGTCTAGGACCAAATACCTGCAAAACTAATGACATTCCCATTAGCGTCAGCTGTGCTTTGTGTTCAGTGCTAATTAACAAATGTTCGAATGCTCACTGAGATAGTGAACATGGTAAACATTATACCTGCTTCACATCAGCATGTTACCATTGCCACTGTAAGGTATGGTAGCATGCTGACATTAGTCTTTAGCTCAAAGCATCACTGTGTGTAAGTACAGCCTCATCGGGCCATTAGCTGTAGGAAGCCTACATAGAGCAAGATTAGCAAAGTTATTGCAGCATTTAATTACACTGTACATGTTTATGCTAAAAACATAATAAAACACAATTGTACCGGTCAAACATCTGGACATGCCTCAAAGTTTTTCTAAGAATTTCTAAAGAAATACTTAGCAGTTAAAATCGTCAAGCAGTTCGTACTGCTTGATGATATACATGTTTTGATGCAAATCTTTTTGGTTTTTGTTTTTCAAAATGTTTTCCAACAACATTCTTAAAACCGCTATAGAAGTCCCTGCTCTGAACTAGGACTGTAGCCATCACATCAGTACTGCATAGTGTCTCTTGGGGGTGGAGTAATGGAGCAGCTCTACAAGCATGTATAAAGTCAGTTGTGGGCCTGCTATGAACACTATATTTGTAAATCTGCAGACAGAGCCTTGCGTTCGTTAACCCGTTTGTGAAGCGCTGTGTGTGCTGCACAGAGGACACACTGCAACATTCTCGTTTTCTAACTGATGAGAATATGGTGAAAAATGAAAAAAACTGAACATGCCTTGGTTCTTTTCCTAATGTTGTGCTTGCTAACTACAGATAAACTGGTCTGAAATCTGTCTCGTTGCATGGTGGGTGGTTTCCATGGAGTCAACTAGCAGACAGGCAGAGACAGATAGAGACAGACAGAGACAGTCTGACCTGCTTTCAGGCTCCATTAATCAACAGCTCATCAGACAAACCCACAGCTTTGATTAATTCTGCTCTGTTTTAGCTGAGTGACTAACTGACGAGACTTTTTTTTTTTTTTTTTTTTTTTACAGTACCATGCCAACCACATTATCACAGTTGTCTCTGGCTTTCTGTCTCATAACCATGAATTCATTTCCACCCCACATGCCTTCTTTATCCCAGCTTCCCGTTATAATCTGAGTGCAGTGGAATTTCTTCATCCTTCCACTCAGTCATTCATTTATTCATTCACTCACCCCCTTCCCCTCTTTCTGTCTCTGAACTGACACTCTCTTTTCATTCCTTGTCTTTAGTATGGAAAGTTGGCATTTAGGTGAAAAGGAAGAGTCTCATTCGCCCTCAGTGCATCCATCCTTCTTTTCAGCCACTGATGAAGCAACGTGATTCATCCATCCATTCATATTGTACATGCATGAATATACCTTTCTTCCTCCCTGAATCCTCTGAGTCTCTTCTTGTGAACTGCTAACCTGCCTTTGAGGACAGAAATAACTCAGGGCAGTCCTGTCATGGCTGACTCCCCTCTTGCCTTTAAGCAATACCTTAAGCTCATCCTTGCGTTCTGTTCTTTCCACCTTGCTCATTTTCTCTGCTGCGTCCTCCCTCTGTAGGGTCTCGTGTCAGGGTTCATTTCTGTCACATCTTGAGCCCAGCCTGGGGCAAGGTCTTTAATTTTCTTTCCTTCCTCCCTCCTAAATGTCAGGCTTATGCTATATGTGCTGTCGAAACGGATGTGGTGCAACGTGAGCAGCAACGAGGGACCATTTGCTGAACCTCGCCTTCCTTAGTCACTGTTTTCAGTAATAGTGGAGGCAGATGTAACTCTCAGAATTCTTTATAATTTCTGAAACAACTAGTCCTTGTTGTGCTAAAAGACACAGGCTAAAGCTGAACATCCCAGGAAAAAGAATCAGCATCCTCACCAGCTGATGATTCATGTGGAAGACATGGAAAGAAAAACTAGAATTACCGCCTCACAGTTGTATGTCTTCACCAACCAATCAAGCTGCAGTTTACATCCATGCCTGTACAGACTCATAATCTACAGTGTGTAGTGAAGACAAAGGACCTACGTGGAATCGAATTCCATAAATAATACTGAGGGGTCTAATTAGTTCATCCTTGAGTCCAAGTCCAAATTTCACCGCTGTCACCGGTGCAGAGGCATGGTTAATGGTAGTACTGATAAGGTAAAATGTAAAATCAGAAAAAAAATCTTATTTCATTCTAGTTCATTCATATGGCTTAGTTTATATACTACTCATATAATATATTTTCACGTTTATCGATACAAGAGAAAAGCTTTTAGGATGCAGACCCACTAATGTGTTTGCCTAACATAATGCTATCTTGGGTAACGGTTGGGGTTGCTGGAGTGAAAACTTCCTGAAATCCAATAAAGAGCAGTAGAGAGCTGCTAATGTCCGGAGTGGGTGCCACAGAAGGTCAGCACCACGGGAAACACTATTCGAGGCTTTAACAGACTTCAACACAAGCTATTGTGAACTGGGCTTTTCTCTTAACATGACCTGTAACCCTATAAACTAATGTATGTTCCTCCAGGCTCCTCGATCCCATCCGTAATGCTCAGTTACCGCTGTAGGTACTAGCTGGTTAGTCAGACATACTAACATTTGTAGCTACGTTAAGGCAGACACACACTTTGTCTGAACCATTCCTTACACATTTGCTCTTGTGCTGTTACTTCTTTGAAAGCCTGAAGAGACACCTCCTGCCTGACACCTCTAAAGCTTGACAGGCCTGTTGACTGGACAACAGCCATTCAGTGGAAGGGGTTTAGCAAATGGTCAGTTATGTTTATCAGAGCTGCAATTACAGATATGTTGGCTGCTCTTCTGGGTCTTTGGTGAGGTGTACACCAAAATAAAGATACAGTACCTTCAGTAAATAGGATCGAGTATACCGTTTGACTTGCTGAGTCATGTTTATAATGTCTACTGTGTCGCTATGTCTCACCTCCTTTCCTCTTCTCCCAGTGACTAACATGGGATGCAACAATACCCTCAACATTTTTGGTGGACATTGATTTTTGATTGATCCATTTTTCTAGTGTCCTCTGTTATTGTGCTCAAAACGTCATTTCTCACCAGTGCTTTGCAATGTATTGACACTATTAGCTTCAACTGTGTAGTTCTATTACTGTTCAATGATCGTGCAAAAACACACCACCAGAAAGAAGGCCTATGCTCTCTGAATCCAAAATCATGCTTTGGATGGGTAATCTTAAACAATTTCAAGCTTCACTGTAGATAAATATACAATCGCTATCACTGTAACTGATCAGGTGTGTACAGGAATGAGGAGTAACACAAGGATGGACCCAGACATTCAAAGCACATCACCATTAGCTACTGTTTTTAAGGTGTTTCTCACTCTCCCTCCTCCCCATGATCTTCCCCTCCTCACCGTGAGTCTCTTGTCAGGGTTGACTTCTATCATTCCCTTAAGCAAAGCCTGGCAGTCAGGAGGTATAAAGTGGGGCATGTGGAAAACTCCGCTCTTCACTTTCTCTAGAAGCTGCCGCAGGTTGTCGTGGTCAAAGGGCAAGGCACCCTGGGAAGGGATGGGAGAAGATGGAGAGACACAGGAAGAGAATGCAAGATGATGAGAAAAGAAAATGGAAAGTATAGGACAATGTGTGTTTTGTGTGTTCAAAAAACCTTTTACACACATAGTAGAAGCAATAATTCAATTTAAGCTGTTTGAATCCAGTGAATAACCTTGTAACATGGTACAAGGTACATGGTAAGCTGCAAACTGCCCAAGGTAAAAACACAGGCTGGTTTGCAAGAAAAATGTGTAAAAGTTCAATGTGAAAAATGTTCTACAACAGTGGGAAATGAATGGAAAAGACAAGAAATGAAATACTGGAAGTAAAAAATAGAACAAGGATGTTCTTACCACAAGAAGAGCAAAGAGGATGACTCCACAACTCCAAACATCTGCCCTTCGACCATCGTACTTCTCCCCCTGATGCATGAATGCAAGGGCAGGTAGCATTAGGCATACACAAAAACACACACACACACACACACACTGTGAGGGAAGTAACTTACCCTTATGACCTCTGGGCAAGCATAATGTGGTGATCTGTGAAGAAAGAAGAGGGAAGTCATTACATGATTTAACCAGATACCAACATACACACAGACAAAGGAAGCACTAATCAAAGAGACCTGCTCTTTTATCCATGGAGGAGAGTGAATGGGTGAAGCCAGGTGAGAGCTACAATCCCTTACTAATTTTATCTGTTAAATCCATGTTCCTCCTGGTGGGCAGATGGTTTAAAAATGTTTCAGCTTCTAATGAACAAAGCCATCGATTATGTAAAAAGAAGCACAACAGGGCGTTGAGCGGATGTTCCTAATGTTCTGCACACGTGTTAAGAACGTATCACACATATAGAGACAAGCAAACCAAAAGTCGCCTTTACCCACTGAACCTCACACTCACCCACAACTGGTTTCCAGCAGGCTGTCTCCGACTTGTAGCGAGGCCATGCCAAAGTCTGCTATCCTGATGTTATTCTTCTCATCCAGGAGAAGATTCTCTGGCTTCAGGTCTCTGTGACTGCACATGCACACACACACACACACACACACACACACACACACACACACACACACACACACACACACATGCTCAGTGAAAGCGCTTCAGTCTTTTTTCCAAACAATAAACAGCAACTAAAGTTAAACTAAGCTTGTTTGTACATCTGGTTGACTTCCACTTGACATGTAAACACTGATACCAAAAATGGACATGAACTGTTTATTAAAGCATAATGAACAGAAGACAGTGGCGTGTGTGTCCTGGTTCTAACTGAGAACTGGGTTAAATACTGCAGAATTTTGCAGTCGTCAGTGGAAACACTGGTCTAAAAAAAAGTCTGCTTTATAGAAACAACACTCAGCTCAGTGATAATTTCAGTTTGACATGTTATTATGACGAACAGCGAATGAACAGTATGTGTGCTCTGCAGGGTTGAAGAATTTTTTTACGCGACAGACAAACATGAGACGTGTGTTATCACTCGGATTAACATAAAAATGTTGAGCACATTTACACAAATGTTGTACCTTAATACAAATTTGAGGTATTTATTGAGGATTTCCACCTTATATTCGACTTTTTACTCCAGTACCTTTGTGTGACATCTCTAGTAACTACATCCCAGATGAAGATTTTACATATGAAATATGATTAGTTTATAAAATACAATTTACTGACTAAACTCTTCGCTATACCCAGTGTCAACAACCCCGTCAATGTGACACATTAAATGGCAGCAGAGAATCTCAGAATTATTTTCTTTGGCTCATAAAGAAAATCAATTAATAATCAAAGCTGACATATAAAATTATAGAAGAAGATATAAGGGAAAAAAAGGTTTCCTATAGCTTTCTCACAGACCATATGGAGTGACTGTGGCAGAAGTCCAGGGCAGAGATGATTTGTCTGAAGAACTTCCTGGCCTCTTTGGGGGTCAGCCTGCCCTTTTTCACCAGGTAGTCGAATAACTCTCCACCGGACACATGTTCCAACACCAGGTACCTGGGAGACAAAAGGGCAGAGTGGTCAGGAAGATGAAAACAAGTTAGGTAAAAAACTAAACAAAACTGCCATCGGTGTTCATGCTCGTAAGTCACTGAATCCTCTTCTATGCATACAAACTCACAGCCTTGTATATCTTTGATGTCATTTGGTTATTTATCTCAGTTTTGTCTTACAGAGCCTTTTTTCCCCTTTCAGATTCAAGGTTGTTTCTGCGCTGGCAGAGATCCAGAGGCAGAAATTGAAAAAAACAAAAGCCAGTGGAAAAGAGGAAGATAAAGAGATACTCACAGATATTTGTTATTCTCATAGACATCATGCAGCTTCAGAACGTGAGGGTGCTCTATTAGTTTAAGAATAGCTATTTCTCTCTCCACCTGGATAGATAGAGGGAGGGAGAGATGCGGAGAAAGGTTAAGAGAGAGGGAGAGAAAAAAGAGGAGGAGGGAGGTTAAAAATGATTGAAATGTAAGGAGGAAGAGGAAGGTAAATATGATATAAGACAGCAAGAAGGAGGAAGTAAGCATAAAGACAGACTAAGGTCAAATGTGGACAGAGGGAGACAGTGTAATATGGTATTTGTAGATACTGCAGTTCACCTTCCAGTGTGTTTCAACTTCTTTTTAATTTCACTGCTCACAACTTAGAGTTTCACTGCTCACGTCAACATGGTTTCCAAAATGTTTTCAGTGAAAAAGCTCAGATAAACCCACTTAACACTGTGTCTAACAGAAAATCTCTGACAGACAATGTTAGTGACTATCTGTTGGGGCCAGATATCCAGTTTCTTCGTGTCTGCTTGACGTATAATTGGGCAACTGTTTGCTAAGCTAAAACTAAGTAACTTAGCTAAGTTGCTATGTTGCTTATTTTAACTTGACAGCGTTTTGTTTACAGTCTATTGTGCTGCCACCAAGTGGCCAAAAATCAGTATATGCAGGATCAAAGTTATGACAGATAAACATCATCCGTTTGATTTATTAAGCTATACTAAGAAATCTGTGGTGTGATGTTGTAACACCAAGAGCAGGAGGCCAGAAACACAGAGTGCCAACATTAAAAAGCTACATCAGTTCTTTAGTCAAATGTGCTTTAGCTGGCATTCACAGCTAAAGCTAGCAGAAAGCATTCCAGCAATGCAGTTGCTGGCAGTTAGCACTGGGCAATGGGCAACTTTCCAAAGCAATACAAATGAGCTCTACTGTATGAAGCAGTAAAGGCCTGGGGACCAGTGGCAGAGGGGGTGAAGGGGGGATTTTGTTGCACTTGTCACCTTTATCTGTCATCTGGTCAAATAAAGAAAGCTAAATTTGACCAATTTGGTCAAAAGCATACCCACCCATACCAGGAGACTGACCCTCTACGCATTTCTGATGGTCTGTGCTCAGTGGTATTAAGATACTGAGTTATTTGTACATACTAAAATATATAATACCCCCTAACTGCCCTTTCTTTTGTCCAAACTTTTCCCTGCACAACCTTCTGTGTTTTAAAAAGACACAAAGCTTCAAGTAATCAGCCACACTAGAAACACCAACCTCTAAAAGCTATTTAAATTTTATGTCAGTCCAATGTGTTTCAGCTGCAGCAGCTTTTATCAGAGGGCTTAATTAGCAGACTGAAATCATCTCTATTGTTCGGTATACAGAAGCAGTGCCCACACACTCGGCAGCTCCAAGTTACAACACATCGACGGGCTTTTCTTGACAAAAATAAAGACTCTATTTCTGTAGGTTGGAGAGTGCAAGCTTACATGATTTGAGCTTTGCAGCCACCATAATTACAGGCAGTGACTACAGGCACAGCAGATACAGCACACAGATTGACAGAAAGATAGACATATAGATAGGTAGGTAAATCATAAATGCTGTACCTTCATTAGAACTGATTCAGAGAGTTTCTCTCTGTTGACAATCTTTATGGCCACCTTCTGCCCTGTTATACAGTGGACACCCAACTTCACCAGTCCTGCAGAGAGAGAGAGAGACAGAGAGAGGAAGCAAATGTTTGAATATCAGAAATCATCATGCAGTGTGAAAACTGGAAGGAAGGGAGGTCATAAATAATTCAAAAGGCTTTACTGACATTGTCACAAACATTGACCAAAATAAAAGACTGATTGGTATATATGGTAAGAGGCCTGCTGTGATGTCCTCTCCCTCCCCAAATACTAAAGAAATTATACCCTGTAATGAATTTCAGCAGACTCTTTAAGAAGGCTGGAGCAGAATACAATAAGATTAAGGATTAAGCCCTGAGCTCTGAATATCACAGGGATTTTAAAGTGATTCTGAATCGGGGTGTAACACCCTGAAATCAGCTGATGCACCTCGCAGACATCCCATCTGCCTTGCTGCAAGACTGGAGGTAATCTGGGAGGTTCCTACCTGTCTGTCCCTTCCCGAGGGTCTTCTCCAGCCTGTAAGGCCCCACATACTGGCTGGACTGGCCCACCGTCAGCTCCTTGCTGCTCATCCTTCCCGAGGTGAAATTCTATTCCTGATATAAGGCAGATGAAGATAGCGCTCTGTCCTGCTCCGTGCGTAATGCCGTAACGCACATCACAGACGGCTATACGGCGGCAGAGAGGAGAGGAGGTGCGGAGGACTGGTCGTGATCTAAAACCGGGCCCTCCAGGCTACTCCCATGCACTTGTTTGTCATGCGGTCTGGTCCGTGATGGGAGTGAGAATCGGCCCAGTTTCCAATCTGTAAGGCCTGGAGTAAAGTATTTTCCACTATCGGTGTGTGTCTCGTTTACTACAGCAGCACCATTCAGAGGGAAGGTAGAAAAGATCAGCAAGAAAGGGACGTGTGAGGTTTGCCAGTGATGGGAGATGTCCACAATTGTGTGAACAGTCACATCAAACTCACCCCTGTTATAAATAACAGTAGTTTAAAGCTGATTGATCCTATATAGCTTATGCAGCTGCCCAAAAGTGGAGCAGAAAAGAAAAATCTCATTCAGACCTGGACAGGAAGGCTACATTTGCCACAGATTGATTTCTGTAAGAGCAGAGTCTCAAATATCCCAAGTCAGAATGCCCTGATTGAATCCATTCTCTGATCGATATCAGGGACCCCCCTCCTCACCACCGTCCAAAAATGTTTTCATAATTGTCCCGAGCTCATACATCCCACCCCCCCTTATTTTTTTTTTCTTTAAGCCAGGCCTCGTTTGGTCAGGATCTGCCTTTCTGTGCAGACGCGGCGTTGTCCAGATAATAATCTATTATCACAACAGCATCAGCAAGAAGAATGGGTTTTCCAATATCCGGTGCACACTTTGGCTCACCCCCTCCCCGGCCCTGCATCAGGAAATAGAGGAAGAGGGGGGCGAGCATCAAAAAGGGCGAACAGCCTCGGGCAGAGACCGGGGCCAGACAGGCGAAATGCGCCCTCGGTCAGGACAAGCCGCAGCGGGGAGAGGTGCGCTCGGTGCGCCGGAGGAGGATCAGCGCTCGGCCCGGTGATTAATCCTGTTTCTAGAAACAACACGCATCCTCAGCTGGTTTGGTGGTAGCCGACTCCCCGCCTCTCCTCCCTGTGCTCCCTCTTCCTCCCTCCCTCCCTCCCTCTCTCTCTTCCTCTCTCTTTCTCTCTGCCCCTGGCCGGCTATGCTCATGATATCACCGCATCTCCTCCCTCAGCCGGCGATGGGCTGTTGCTGAGCGCACAACAAACAAAAACAAGAATTTAAAAACAAAAAAAATCGCCTTGGAGAAAATATTTTTCAGCTCAGTCAGAAGTTGCTCGTAGTGTCCATCATTCACGGGATTGCCTCCACCGCTCTGCCGCTGCCCGTAACGTTCCTCTTTCTCTTTTTTCCCCTCCTCTCACACTCCTCCTCCTGCCTCTCTCCAGCTTCCCTCTCTTCATCGGTCAGCATCAGCATCCGGGTTCCGCTTTTCCCTCCTCTCTTGCACCCACCCTTTTTTTTCTACTACTGCAAAGTTTCTATGTGATTGACCGCAACATCAAAAAATAATCAGGATATCACCAGAACCCACATGGTCTGTCAGCAGGCCTCCCAGTAACAGCAATATGAATATAAGGATATTAATATAAACATATGTAGGATTATTACAGAAAAATTGGTGACAAAACAGTAAGGCCACAAAGACATGAGCTGCTGAGTTTTTCTGCTCTGTTGTATTATAAACTCCTGGTGAATAATGTTATCACAGGAGTAATTGATAATAATTACTAATAAATGTAAAAAAAAAAAACCCATAATGAATAAATGATTAACTAGAGCATGATTTGATCATTTAAAGGACACAGGTAGTTTCGAGTTTTTACAAAAAATCTCTGACTTTCAGAACAAATGAATTTATCATCTTTGGTATTAGTAGATTTACAGGCAAACGTATAAGGGATATTGAAACTCAGGGTGTATATTATAGTGTATGTATTATATAATGCATAATAAATTATGCTTGAGTTTATCACAGCACTGTATAAAGTTAAGTTCTTAAACTTCTCAAGTGTTCAAACCTCTACATAACAATACCATTAAAGTGAGGCCATGTGACTTTTGCTGAATGGCAGCCACTGATGTAGAGAAGAGTCATAAAGTCTCTATCTAATCAGCAGTGTCTTATACAGCACTATCTATCTGAGGTTTGCCAACATTGCTGTTAGTTAACGTTAGCCACCACAGGCTACTGGTCATTAAAGAACATGTGAGACTGTAACTGCAAAACAACTGACTGACTTGAACTGGACAAAAGTGTATTTTCCTGTTTATGAATTCAGTGGTTTGTTTGTTGGAAGAATAATAATATTCCTCCTTTAAAAAGACCAATCGATAAAGCTGAGTGTCATGGCTTATGTTTCCAAGGTCAGGTTATACATTACATAACAACACCTGTTTGTTCCTGCTTTTTTCTTTTTATATGTGTTTTTATTTTATTTGTGACTCGTGTCAAGACCAGGATTTGGATTCTCTTCCAGTAACAAAAGAACAGTAGGTGAACAGTCACTGTGCACCAGTGACCCCTGGGACAGGTCATAACGTGCCACTGCAAAACCTGAAACTGGGTGCTGCACCACTGTACGCTGTGATTAAAGTTCACATTCTGATATCTGTATGAGGCTGACTCCCAAATCTTAATCCCTTTTAATCTTAATCTCTTGATGCAGTCAGGTTGATGTAGCTCAGATTATCTAATGGTGCTGTGTGTGTGCACGTCCGTGCATGTGAGTCTATCTTTGTGTGAGAGACAGTGTTTGACAGGGACAAAGCTAACATGAGACAAAGGTCATCAGACATGAACATAGTTTTGTCTCACAGAAAGAGAGTTTTTCTTCTTGTCTAAATATTACGCACTCTCAAAAACTTTTAACAATGTTTCTTTAAGTATTTCAGTACTTTAGATAAATAATTCAGCCACAACACTGAAGCTGGTAACTGGTTTAAATGCTGTGGCTGATGTATGTGTGGGAGAGATTTACATTCTTACAGAACAAACTCAGAAACATGCTGTTTATATGCTAAAATCTCTGTTTTCCACATGAGTTGTGGTAGATGCTAGATTAAGGCCACACGGTGGCGCTGTTATGCTGCTGTATAGGCTTTTTTTCCTTTTATTTTTCATTCACAGCTTCACCAATGAGCTGCTGTAACACAAAACAGACCTGTTTTCTGTTCATTGACAACTAATGAGACGTGCTCAGCTAAACATGACGGGGTATGAACACAATGCACCTTTGTTGAGTACAACAAGCTGGGAGTCATGGGATTAAAACAGTTTGTTGAAAATGTGTTAAAACTAACTGCATGCTCAGTGAAGAACGTTGTGGTCTCAACACCGTTCCTCTCCTCTTCTTCTGTCTTTGTCTTTCTGGATTTTTTGGAACATTCTAATTTTTACTGCTCTACATTTATTTTAAAGCCAAAGTTGCTTATAAACTTATAAACTGTGTTTTTAAGATCAAACCTGTGGTTCCCAGTGTTTTTGGTTTGTGATCCATTAAAAAAAGTCAGGGGCCTCATGTCACCACTGAAAGATTTTGTCTCTAAACTTATCAGATGGTTTATTTAGATAACTGAATAACTGTCCACTATTTCACAAGAAGTAAAAATAGCAGAAAAGGCCTGACTGGTTGCCTGGGAGCCACTGGACTAAACTACTTAATTGTATATAGTGAACTTCAGTGTTAATGTGATATATGGCTTGTCAGACACAAGTACATCTGCTTTTGATAGCTTAAGCACATTTAGCTCGCTTTGGATGTAAACACCAGGTGTTTACATTATCATGGGGTCGCTCACACTTTGAGAGTCTTTGAGGTCACATGTGGGTCGCTGCCCCATCCTGCCATCATGTGAGTCGTTAGGGTCACATGTGTCATGGTGTGAATGGGTGTTGATCTGTTTGGGTAATAAAAACACCAGGATTCCCCCAGGACCACCTGGATTCCCCACCTTTCTGTTAGAACTGAAGAACCCTTTCAGATGAGAGGTGAAAACATTGTCAAGAACCTCAAGCAAGTCCAGTTGTCTTTGTATAGGTTTTGGAAATAACATGACCTGGATTGCTGAGAACCTTCACAGACATAAACTGATGACGTACTGGAATAAGATCAGTTAAAGTCATCTATATTTCAAGCATCAAGTGGATTTTTTTGCTTTATTCTATGATGCTCATAATTACAGGTCAAACTAGACTGGCAAGCAAATATAACAGGGCCCAAACACCCCAGTGCAATTTGGACCCACAGTGATTGAATAGCTGAATAGCACTTTGTTGTCAAGAACCCCAGGAATCTCATTTTATGTACATGTATGATGGTGTTGATGCATGTATGATGTGAATTAAGTATGCTGTATGCAGCATGAAAGCCTTGTTCATAACTAAAAATCAGCACAACCAACAAGAACAATAAAATGCTGTTAATTCATCAGAGAAAATAACCCAACATAATCATACATGTTGAGTGAAATACTGAAAGGGGCCGCTCTGTTGCAAAATGAATACTTACTGACTTACTGGACAAGTAAGTGTTCTGCTTGTATACTGTGGTCTTTAAATTTAAAGTTATGCCTTATAACAGTGGCAAAAACTGAATAACAAGATGTGGCAGAGGCAACAAACACAGGGAAAGGACCCAAGTGCAGATTCAGTGAAGATACTTTAATAACAGGAAACTTGCTTACAGACTGATGGGCCGAGTCCAGGCAGGCAGGAACAAGACTGAACGAGACTGATAATCCAAAATTCACACACAAAAACACAAAATAATAAAAAACATAACCTCAGTGGAACCTAAGGAACTTTTCCATGAGGAAAAGAGGAGACAAATCCACAGACACAAGGGAAAAAAACTGACAGGAACACAGAGACTTATATAGACAAGGATGGCAGTTTATTGGGAACAGGTGAAACTCATCAGGGCGGGGCAGACAGTCACAAAGGTGGGAAAACACAAAGACAGGAAGTAACACCACAACTGATACAGGATGATGAGGAATGCAACTTCAAAACAAAACAGGAAACACTAAACAGAAGAACAATGAAACCAAACAAGAGTCACTGGAGGGGCTGATCATGACAGAACAACCATGATCATATTCTAACTTCATGCTGGGTAATGGTTTGGTAATGGTCAAGATCTACAACAGAACAGAAATGACAGCATCTCTTAGAAAATGATTACAGATACAATAAAAGTATAGCTCATATGGACACAGAGTAATGTGTGGTGTGGTGTACAGGGATCATAGCTGGAACTAACAGCAAAAAGCAGTGGCTTAATATCAGCCCCCAGGCTGCTTATCTTTATGTGTCCTTTGGAGCGTTTGTGAAATTACAAACCATTTTTAGTGTCAGTGCATCAATGCATATGATGGTTCAGCATCTTTAAGGGTCAAAAGAGTTACACTTTCACCTCCACCAGCTGTAAGCGTACTTATTCTGTAGCTGAATGTTGACCTCTCAGACCTCTGACATCCACAAAACTGGGTGGGTGACCCCTGAACCTGCCTCAAGGCCTGAAACTGCAAACACAAAAAGATTTCTGATTTATTCTTTAGATGTGTTTGTCACCTGTTTTGTCTGAGCTGCATTGTTGTAATAAAAACAAACCCTGAAATAATGTTATATTAATATGTATGTTTTTTTTGATTAATGTTCCATGTATTGTGGCTTTTATTACAGATTTTATTTGTGCTTCCACCCAACTCTTGCATACCTACACATACATGGACAAACACGCACTGCTGTACGTCCCTTCCCCCCTTTGCCTTTTGGGCTCTCTTTTCTGTTTGACTCTTCAGAGTCAAATACCACATGTCCTCCTCCCCTCAGAGGAATCTCCCTCAGACGTTTATGTGGACGGCCCTTTGAAGTGGTTGGACATGGTATATCTGATGTCAAGCTCAAAGCAGTGCAGGTTGTGTTCATGTAACTGCAATACATGCTTGCATGTGCTATATTATACAAAGTGTGTCTGTGTGATCATCGGTGTAAATGAATGATTGATGCAACCATTTCTTGTGCTTAACAGACGTCTTCATAAAGTTAAGGCTGCAGAAGAAGTGTGGCTCTGGTTGAACCGAATAGTTTTGAGTCAAAGTGTCGTCACCCAGTCTATGGTCACTACAAGTACTGTGTGTGTGTGTGTGTGTGTGTGTGTGTGTGTGTGTGTGTGTGTGTGTGTGTGTGTGTGTGTGTGTGTTCCTGGAACCGTATCACACGTGCTTACACGGGTCATACATGCTATGTACACACGAGTTACGTCACATGTGCACACCTGGACTGCGTTATGGGATACGTCACAGTGGTAACATTTTGCTCAGTACAGGTAAAACTGTATAACTTGCCAATAAAAAAGACAGTGAGTGGTGTAGGACAGGCTCCCTCTTGTGTTCACTATTGGTTATTTAAAAATGAGAGGACTTTGTAGTAAAACTATTCAGTAGCAGTTTTTTAGGAGATATGTATGATATGACAGTTTTACATTTCACTGATTAAGTTTGTACATGTCTGAGTGAAAGCACAGGGGAAACTAATCTGGGTACGTGTGGGTGTGACACCAAAAAGAGTTGGAATTTACCCCCTGGGGCTGGATTAGGACGGGCAAACAGACAGCTGACAGTATTGATGTCTGTGAGTGTGTGGCCAGACTGGCTTCCCTCTCGATCACTCACTCACCTCTTACTTGGTGTATCTGAATACTGTTCAGCAGTGGTTCTGTCACTGCACAGATTACAACTGACTGATTTCCAACGTTCACTGGGCCCTGTTTGCATGTGAAATATGTGAGAATGTGATGGTTATTTATATTAAATGCTGCTGTACATACACAACCTGACTGTAACATTTACATTTAAGTGTTGAGATATGTTGTCCAGTGCCAAAATGCTAATTATAACTAATTACTAATAAAAAAAACTAATAGAAACAATGCCTCAAAATCAAAAAGCATTCACATCCACTGAACTGCACATTGCAGTTAGCAAGCTAATGCTGCTGAGAGAAATATGAGGTTAAATAAAATTAGTGAACTGTTTTCATTTGGTCTTTTTTCCATGGGAATAAAATCCACACTCCCAAACACTGAAATGGTTCAGACATGACAACAGGAAAGCAGACATCCCCCCCCCCCACATGGTGGAACAAACAAACAAACGAGGCCAAAAATCACAATTTGTTTTTATACCAATTATTTGATACTTTTATTTCCATTTATAAGTATTCATCTCAAGTCGACAATTTACATCACAGCCCATCGGCTCTCTGGAACTGTCTACAAGTCGATGTACTGTAAGTCAGTCATAGAGAGAGAAGGGGGAATGGAGGTAAGACAGAGGGTACCAGATAAGCCTAAAACAGGAGGAAGGACGTGGGGGGGGGCTGTGGTTTCTGCTGCCAGATCCCAAACTCAGCTCAAATCAACACAATGTTTGTCATGCCATCATCATCATCATCATCATCATCACCGTTGTTGTCATCGTTCATTCCAGTGTCGTTATGCAGAAGGGAATGCTGGGAACTTGGAGGACTCAGTGCAGTGGACCTGGAGGAGAGGAAACACAGGTGAGATCACAGATCTAAATGAGAACTGTACTGGAACTACAGGAAATAAACTTCAGAGACATAAAAGACAGATAAAAAAATCATGATAATACATCTGTTTATTCCATGTGCAAAAACTTGACTATTTGATTACAGCTACATGCACCTTACATTTGTTTTTGAAAAACGTGGATCTAGAAATTCTTCTGGATAATCCACAGACGAATGAATCACCAAATTATGTGGCATCCTTACATTTGAGGTTGGGGGGCAGCTCCTCATGATGTCCCCTCAGCTGCACTCTTCACACAAGCAGCAAAGGCCTCAATCAGATCTTTGCAGCCCTCGGCTCCCTTCTCTGCCACACTGGAAGAAATATGAGTGGCAGTGAGACAGACTGCAGTCATGATCATCCACGTTTCAATACCTTAACTATTCATTCTACAAAGAGCTGTAGCATTGCAATATCACCCTCTTTCAGAGATGGCATGTAACTTGGAATAGACAACTGATCGGTGATGTTTGTTTCATGTGCTAACTGATTTTAATTTAATGGCACAGACAAGAAAATGTAACATCACTGCAGACATGAAAAAACAAGAAAGAAAGAATAAAGGATGAGACAATAGGGGATGAAAGTCAAAGCGAGAAAGAGAGAATTCAGGCAGCTGAGGCTGCCACAGTGCATTAGCGTGATGGAGTGAGAGAGAGAGAGAGAGGGAGGGAGGGGGACAAAAGAGGCAGAGACAGAGAGGGGTGAGGGGAGGAGGCAGGGACACAGAAAAGCCATGTGGATGAACCCATCTGTTTGATAGGACACTAGAGAGGGAGGGAGGTTGCGTGATAATTCAGAGATGACAAGACATGGAGGTAAGAGGCTGAGTCCACGGGAGGAGGAGTTTCATGTTACATGAATGTGAAACCATCCCCCGGCTCCTCCTACCACTTCATGACCCTCTGTTCTGCTTTTCCTCCAATCCCTCACCGACCCATCGAAGAGCAGGACAGCAGTCTTTGTATCCTAAAACGCCATCCATCACGATTAAATTAAAATATTTATTTTTAGGAATATGAATTTAAAGGATAGGAGTGATTATAGACGATCTATGTAAGAGAAGAAGTCTTAAAAGTACTTCAACGATTTAGCACTGGACTCCTATATCACTGTCAGACTCACAAAGGACAGGAAAGGGCAAGTGCGACACAGCAGAACCACAGATATGGTTCTGATCTATGATCTTTTTTGTTTCATACATTCGTCCTCTTCTTCAGTGCAACTTAACAGCAAATCAGTCACAGATTCAGGTGTATTGCTAATGTGGCTCTTTTCACATAGAGTAGAGTAGAGTTCCCCTTTAAGGATTATAACTTTTAAAGGAATAGTTTGACATTTTGGAGCTGGCTGAACTTAAGGCAAACTGTCACCAAAATAAATAGCAATCAGCTGTGTGTGATCACTTAAACACACAGAGTGAAATAAAGCCTGTTCTGTAAATCTAAGAAGCATGGAAACCAGTACCATCACATCACAGTGTCAAAACCATTTTAATATACAAGCGGAGCTACACAAATCCATCTCTGCTGCTTTATCTCTTTGTATTGTGGCCGGGTGCCTATTAGTGATGTAACACACAGCTGGCTGCCACAGATTAACACTCAGCGCTTTACTTTGCCAGGAGGGTTGGGGCGGAGAGAGAGTGTGTGTGTGTTTGATTCGTGAGGGTGTGTGACGAAACGGGAGTTTATGTCATAGCAAGCATGCATTTCTAGTGGCAGGTTGGAGCGTGCATGTGCTTGGACATGAGTCAATGATGTCTAACCCCTGAGGGTGTACTGTGAGATAATCCTGCTGCAGCACCATCAGTCCACTACACCATACGCACGTATATACTTTTCAACCTAAATCCCAAGAGAAACTAACTGATCTGATCTGAGGTGGATGGAGGGACCTGACTGACCTCACCGTACTGTGTCAAAATAAAAGCCCTTTATTTTAAAAGCAACATTATTTACCTTCATCAACTGACTATACTACAGATTCTGGCCCATCTGCTTCAACATTTTTTAATTCTACACAGTCCTAATTTGTATCTATGGTTGTGCATCACATGCAAACAAGGGGATTACGGAAAGCATCAGTGCAGGGTGGTCTCATGTACAGGCAGCGAAGGGAGAGGACAGATGACATCACCGCTGCTGCAGCCATCGTGCAGCATCCCGAGAGGAAGCACGACTCCGAGCCAGGTCATATTACAGGGTCAGGGGGCAAAGCGGTTATCATGGCAACCACTGGCAGGTGTCATCTTAACGCTTTTTACATGCATTCATACAAAGATTACATTCATCCTCCAGCATCGGACGCCATGAGGAAATGAAGGCTGAATTATTTAGGCTGAGTTAGCTGTAGTCAGTCCTCTGGGGACAAACATGCATAATAGATCACTGAGCAGGTGCAGCAGTAAAAGATGATGTAGTGGCCTAAGCATTAGTCAAGTGATCACATGATTAAGGCTGAGTGTGCCATTTTCCTTTGTACACAAGAATCAGTAAAATATCCCTGGGTGCCTCGAGTTAGTGTCCCCCAACCTCTTTGGTTTGTGACCCTTTAAATCATAACAGATTTAACTCGTGAGTGGGATGAAGATCTAGCTGTAATGTGAAGAGGATAAAAGAATGAATAAGTATTAAGCAGACTGACATGGATTCATGAGAGATGGTGCAGCTCGGGGGGGTGGAGGGGGTTAAGGGGTAGAGGGGCTGGTCCCAGTCTGACACAACAGTGTGGCACTCAGATTACTGACTTCTGCCGAGTCACCAAATTCCGTAATGAAAACCAGCAGTTTCCATTGGCAAGAATGTACGAGCATGTCTGCACATACAAATGTAGGCAATCAGTAACAGACACAGAGAGGATGTGTGTGTGTGTGTGTGTGTGTGTGTGTGTGTGTGTGTGTGTGTGTGTGTGTGTGTGCATGAGTGTATATGTGTGTGTGGACAGCAAAGGAAGGGGGCAACTTTCATGAAAGAGCCTGGACATTCAGAGTACACAGGCTTAACAAAAAGCAGCACCTCAGCTATAGGAGTCTGCAGCACACAGTACATGATATTAACAAGGAACTAACACTTCAATAAGTCACATGCTGCACTGTACTATATGTCCACATGTGTATGGTGCATACATGCTGTACATGCTTTCCTGTCTTACACATGCTTATAGCCTGTTGTTCATATTTCACCTCTGTAACTGTGCTAGTGTGACCTTGACAAGGTCATAGCTGCTGCTACTCTTTAAAGGAAAACTGTAATAAAAATGAATTCTCTCATTAAACCACATAAAAAGCCTGTCCTGAAACTACAGGGAAATGATCGGATCTGACTTTAAGCAAACACACAGTAATGCTCCACATTAATCTCCACAACATGAGGGCCTAAAACCAACATGGCCGCCGCCATAAGTCTCTGGCTGTAAGAGTGAGGCTGTTGCTTCTCTGGCTGACTTGGTTAAAAGAAGCAGGTGTCAGGTGGAGCAGTAACGTGATCTATGACAGTGAACATGTCACGGTATCTCCCACATTCAGTCTCACTCGCACACACCTCTATCCATGATTTTTATAAGCAGGCTATAAATACACAGTGTTTCTCGTATTCATTACACAGAGTCAGCCATTTTGAACGTACAGCTGGCGTGACTGGTTGGAATGAACTGAAAGGTGCAGACAGGCAGTGTGATTGCCTCTACACTTCTAATGAGGATGTGGTAATACAGAATGGCCACATGCAGAGCGTAGGACAGGAGTCTATGGGGGAGCTGAGCATCTGAAATTTGAACCCTTTTCCTAATGGTAGAAGAGAAGGTATCAGTGTGATCAGTATTAAAGTAGTAATTACTTTAATACTGATCACACTGATACACATCAACATCTGCTTAGGTGTTGGGGAGTTCTACTGCATGTTAAAAAAAAAGTTGTATAAAGCCTTTTGAGCCTGCAGGGGGAGCTGTGAGAAATCTGGTAAACTGCCTCAAATGACATCACTTGAGTCAGCCTCAGTTGGGGAGACTACAAGTCTGAAAATGAAAAAAACAAACAAACAAACAAAACAAAAACCAAAAAAATAACATGAGTTCAAGTGTGTGTTTAGCAGGCTACCTTTGTCATCTAGCTATGGAAGTGGCTCTTTAAACCTGCTCTAACAGAGTATTTTGGGCTTCTTGAGGGCTGCGGAAACAAGTCATGCATGTGCTTGTACATATTTCACCTTTGCAGCTGATATGGCAAGCTGGTTAGCTAACAGTTTCTTGTTTACACATTCAGCAGTTACAGAGCAACATTATCCTTCATGTGACGTTGTGTTTCTGGCCACCTGACAAATGTAAATCCAGTCCTCAGCTTCTAAATGCTCCACTATGTTAACTTGCCGGTTTCTAACTGTGTCTGTCTGCTGATTTGTGCTGAGTAGGTTTTTTTTTTTTTTTGTCTGAAAACAGTTGCCTGCTGCAGCCAAAAATAAAAACTAAAAGAAAATCCACAATAAGAGCACTGAGAGTGAACAAAAATAGTAAAATTATGGACTGGACCCCTTTCGCACTCACAATGTTTTCACATTGTCATTTGATGCATGGTTCTAATAAAACATTGATTATAGATGCTTTAACTTGATAACCTCAATGGACCTCAATAATGCTTGGTTGACACAAAAGAGTAGATTTACTTGTGCAAAATGTATTTCTTGTTAATAATGTGACAGTGCAAAGGACAAAAGTCAAAGGACATGTATTTTGTATACTGTGAGAGGCCAGTGTGCCCCTCATCTTAAGAGCTGCATGTAACAGCCCACATACAGTAAACACCTGAAACAACGATATGTTACATGAGTGACATGTGTGGCTGTAAAACACCGTATAGTGTCGACCTTGGCCAGAGTTCCCAGTATAGCTTTACAAGTTGCAATAAACAGCAAGTCATTCAGTGTTGGATGGTTTGTATTCATAAAACCTAAACAATAAAGCCGTCAAAGAATTGTTTTGTCAAACTGTCAGGCCTGTGAATTTAAAAAGAATCTCAAACAGTCCCCACTAGTAAAACACTTACACACGATTAGCCAAGTATCCACATCATGCCCTGCCCAAGCCTTCCTCCTCCACCTCAACCTGCTATCTTATCTAAAGGTTTCACACACCCACCAACACCTTATCAAGGCCCGACAGCCTGTAGAAGCCAAGAAGACATACACCAATGTGTTATGCTATTGCACTTCTCACTGAACTGCGCACACACACACACACACACACACACACACACACACACACACACACACACACACACACACACACACACAGAACACAATAGTCTTTTAATTTG
>JBBMJY010000010.1:17825824-17856833 GCA_037833715.1 Toxotes lorentzi
CCCCCCCCCCCCCCCCCCCCCCCCCCCCCCCCCCCCCCCCCCCCCCCCCTTGCTTTGTGAATTTAGCTGGAGTTTCTTTAGAGAAGATACACCTCCTTTTGTGGGACTTCGGCCCAGTGGTCCAGTGTGAACAGGCAGGCAGTAGATCTAGGAAATGTAAATTCTAAGGGTTTGGGATACAGTATGTTGACTTGTCATACAGGTGAGAAACATCATCCTAAAAGTGTGACTATGAGAAGCTGAAGAAGCAAAAGTAAAAGAGTTCTTAATCCAGGTTTGTAGAAATACTAATAGCATTCAGCTCCTAATCAGTTATTTACTTACTAATTCAGTTACAGTCAATCATCTGCCAAAAGAAACAGAGCTTAAATTCCACATGAAAGTGAGTGTAATTTGTTTGTTTCCATAATAATTACCTGTCAAGTTAGTCCAAAAACTAGTTAGCAGTTAGCTGTGGATTCATGAGCATGCAGGTAAAGTCCGTGTGATGAAGAAGTTGTCTATTAGACCTAGAACACCTTCAACAGTTCCTAATTGAGTTACAGCTAATTTAATGCAAAGGTAGAGCTTCCTGTGTCTGAAGAGGAAGAGGAAGAGAAGTCATTTCTGAAAACTCTGCGATGTGAATCCAAACCAGTGTAAAGTTTGTGTTACATATGTTCGAAATGAACAGCGGGCCGTTTTCAGGATCTTACTTTTCAGTTGACTGAACTGAAGGTGAGTTGAAGCCTGACCCTTGGGTGACGTTTGAGCTCTAGCTACCACTGCACCAATGATGGTCTGACAGTGCATATACAGCCATTTTCTCACAGTAAAGCATCAACACAGATAGACAGACATGCACTTACCAAGAAAATCAGATGCAAATTAATTAACGACCTCAAAGAATAATCATTTTAAAAAAACAGCGTTTTGTCTGTCCAAAGCAAAGTCACTTCCTCTCTTGCTTTACATCGCTCAGGCTTCTCAGACCTCACACCACAAGTCTTTTATAATCATACTATATTTTGAAAAAAAAAAAAAAAAGGACTTATCAGTAGCAGTCTGTCACATGATTGGGGTTTTAATTCCCCCTGCAAACTCACCTGCCCTAGAATAACCAGAACAACGAACACTTGGTGCACAACAGAAGCATCATCAACAACATCAAAAACAACATGAGTGTGGGACTTCACACCGTGTCTTTAATCGTACAATTTCAGTATTTTACATTCCACATGTGGATATATTCCTGCAGGGATTGTCGTCTTTCTCCACCAAAGAGTCCTAGTATGAGTTGGAGTAGGTTTCTGTGAGTGTGTGTGTGGGGGGGGAGGGAAGGAGGAGGAGCACACCGAGAAGACAGACTGAAATAAATAAAGACGGGGCTGAGGAGAGAAATGATGTTTCCCTGGGTAAGTAAAAAAAAAGCAGTAGAAGTAGTTTATTTGTGGAAACTGCTTCAGAGTGGTTGTTAGAGTTCTGTGCCATGCTGCAGCGGCAGAGCTTAGCATCAAGTTCACATTTTAGTTCATTGTAAACATAACATAACCCTAACTTTAGTCTAAGAGACAGAGAGAGAGTGAGAGAGAGTGGTCACTGTGGATAAGATGGAGACTTTTCAGTTTGGTTTGGAAGTGAGGAGAGGGACAGGGTAGTAATGCCTCATGTACCACCATCTAAAACATGCAGAGCAAATCCATTTTTCTGTTATCAATCTATATACAGTCTATCCTCTGGGAAAAGAAGTTTCATAACTTCTTCTCTTGTGAATGCACTACACAGAGGTAATAGAGCCATAAAAGCTAAAACATGTGTGCCTGGCTGTGTTGCCAATATGACAATCACAGCTGTACACAAAGCAAATTAATACACTGTCCAAAACCAGATTCAATCTAGTCAACTGAAATTGAATCTACCAACAGATCAGGGTTGAAGAACTGACTGGGTTTGCCTGCTGTCTGAACATAGTCTTATGATAGCTATCACTGACGTCCAGGCAAAATGGCTTTTTGGTGAGGAGGACGGTCGCTGACTATTGGTCTCTCTTTGCTATGCTGGTGCAGCTGATCATGGCTGAAGGCAGTGTGCTCTGTGGTGCTGGTGTGTGTGTGCGTGTGTTTTTTTCTTTTTCTTTTTTTTTAAAGGACAGGGGGGAGGATTTCTCCAGTGATCATTTGGCTGAGAGAGTGAGACAGACAGAGAGGCTGTGCTGCCAGCTCAAATCTAAATCTCAGTTCATGAAGCTATGTCGACCAGACCTGATCTCATCTTTGTAGTCCTAAAATAGGACAAGCACATCTCTGTTTAAGGTATTCCTTGTGCTCTATGAAGTGATCTAGAGGTATCCAAAAGGTAGGTAAACTATGAAGGTTAGTTGGCGATCACCACAAGGCCAACAAGCATTATAATATATTATGACGTTTGCTGAAAACAATTCATAAATAATATTTTACACATATTAATACAGGTGGGTAAACTGAGCCGTGACAGCCTCTGCTACAGATTCATGATCTGATTTGAGCTGGAAGCATCAATTCAGCCACTCCCTTGCCACATACAATAACTGTAACATTTTTATTCATATATATATATATATATATATATATATATATATAAATATATGCAATCTCTATACTGTATAGTGTATATTTGCATTACCGACCTCTGTGAGGCACATTAATATGTCAGAGTTACTAAACCAGCGGTTCCCTATCTGAGCCATGACCCGGTTCCAACATGGCTTTCATTCACAGTGATAGTGAGCAGAGTGTGGTACAAACACAGCAGACCTGGAGACAGTGGGTGTGAAACTGTACTGCTTGATCATCCTATTGCTGAGTGTGTGCTGCTGCTGCTGCTGCTGTGTGTTTATATCCCTGTATAATCAGCGCTTACAGTTCTATTTAAATACCCTGCAATGTAGATTAGTAACACTGAGAGTGGTGCCTGTCACAGTCCTTATTGGTTTCAACAGGTAATCAAGAGATGAGATAATGGACTCTATGTGATTTTCTGTGTGTGTGTGACATGTTTTAGAAGATATTATTAAGACTGCATGAGACTGGCAGGAACAGGAAAGATGTGGGGGGAAGGGGATAAAGGAAGGGATCAGGGCTACCAAGGGATACAGACATTGTGGTTTTAGTGCAACAGAAAAAAACCTGATAGTTATTTGTAGTGGATGGTAAGTCGGGATATGGTTGGTGGAGATTATTTCAGCAGTGTTTAATTCGTATTGTAAGTCTCTGGGATAGAACAGTCGCTCAGAAAGTCCTTTAAATGGCTTGGTGTCCATTTCTGCTGCGACTGCGAGGGAGGGATCTGTAGATGTACTGTAGGTGCGAGAAAAAGGATGTATTTTTGTGTGGTGGTTTGCTATTGGCCTGAGTCACATCACCGCCCACCACAGGTGCTTGCTCGCCGTTTCCCCTCCCCTCGGCCGGGATGAATCCATATCCACAGGCAAATACTGCTGACTCACTTGTTGTTCATCTACCTCCCAGTCACCACCCACATAGTCCATTGGCTTGACCCAATCGGGCCAAAATGGCTTCCGCTGGAGTCCCAGCTTCCAGCTGTTCTTGTCCCCTGACAGCTTACTTTTAAAAGTTCAATCGGCACAACGCAATGTCACAAATTCACCCTGCCCTCTTTGTCATTTGAGGTTCCTAAATAAAAACAGAATCCAAAGTGACTGTTGGTCCCGTTGGTTGATCCAGGTTTAAAAGACCTGCTGTATACTGGTGGAGGAGCAGCATGCTCAACGGATCCATGTTGGCAACTCATTTGTGTGCACACACACATACACCTATATAAATATATATATATATGTATGTGTGTGTGTGTGTGTGTGTGTGTGTGTGCGTGCATGCATGTTAGTGTTGCAGATAGAGGGGGCAGCTGCACTGAGATGAGAGGTGAGGTAGAATCTGTCGGTTTCAGGCGGGACTTGAAACAGGTACAGTCAATGTGGGAGGCCTGCAGAGGCAAGCGACAGCATCCTCTCCTACCACCACCACCATCTGCCAGCACTGAACCTATCACAAGACAGCGGGGAGGTGAGGAGGTGGGGCTACAGTGATCGATCAACAGAGCAGGGCTCCAAGGAGAAGACACGCACACACACATACACACACAGAGGCAGGAAGTGTGGTGCAGCCCAGTGGTTATTCAGGAGGAGGAGGAGATGAGCAACAAAACAACTGAGGTATTCCAAAAAAAAACCCCCAAAAATCGTATGGGTGTGTGTTATATGCACATATGTCATGTATGTGTGTGAGGTACTGAAAACAAGAGGTATGTGTCAGAGAGGTATTCTAGCTATATATATATATATATTTATATTTAAATATTTATATATTTTCTATATACTGTGTATGAATAGTATAGTGTATCATATCAGTCACTTCAGTTACTTTTAATGATGTTTCCTGAATTTAATGAATTTGCTCAACTATTTTTTATAGTACAGTGGGTGACACTGTAAAATTAATGGAAACATCTATGTAGCCTGTAGCTACAACACAGTTTACTTTGAAAATACTTATAATGCATCATTACAATACAAAAACAATTATTTTTATAGGTTCAAGGGTCAATTCTGCATGACCAGGTAAAAGGAGGAAAACCGTGCTTTCTGTCAAGATACTGAATGAGGACTATGCTGACCTGTCACTGTCTACTTCAAGCACAGTCAGAGTACACAGTGCTTTCAGAAGGTATTCAGACCCTTTAACTTTTTTTACACGTTGTTATGACAACATGTATAGTTGTTGAAATGTATTCCTGTGGACCCATGTTTGACATTCAGCTTATTTGCTGTCCAGCAAGAAAGTGAACAAGTGTATTTCCAAAAATGCCAAACTATGGCTGAAGTAAACAACAAGCACTTACTATATAATGACACAACCCGGTAAGGACCGCCGTAATCACACTCCCTAATCAGTATGTTCACAGAAAGCATCACGGTGTTCATACAACCTTTAATTTATTATTCATTTACCTATAATGTCATTATAGGACAACACACACAGCTGCGTTAAATAATATATTATTGGTGAAGACTTCACACAAAGTGTTCCCACTGTACCTCCTAACGCTGGCAGAGAGTTAAATGGGTAGGTGAGCACGGCTTCTCATTAGACTACCACCACCACACAATGGTGAGTGAGAAAATCCATTTTACAAGGTATGAGGTAAAAGTGTAGGGGTGCGTTTTGTGCACTTGCTCTGTGTGTAGCTGAGACAGAGAGAGATAGAGAGGTCAGTATGTGAGGGAGGTAGGTTGACAAACACTCACAGGGCCTCGGCAGATGGAGGTCGGTCACTGTTGCAGTTAAAGAGATGCGGGGGGGAAGTGGGTGCGTGGAATAGGGTGACCAGATGAGAACGGGTGAAATTTGGGACAGGGGTGTTTGGGGTGGGCGTGGCCAGGTGGCCGCGGTGGACTCCAGTACATTACATTCAGTGTCAGCAAACAGTAAAACACAGGAAAGTCAGAACTCTTCACTAAACCTAATTCTTTCTATTCATGAACATGAACTGTTTGTCTTCAACTCTGTCGTATGTAAGAGTCTGTGAATCATTATCTGTCACATAAGATAGGAAGTTTTTAAATTAATTTCCTCAGTGCAGTGTCTATCACCTGTCTGAGCGACGCGTGTGACAGATCACTCCTTCTCTGTGGCTGCCTGCAGCTACACCTCCCCCATCCTCACCACTGCAACCTCCGATATCTTCATCGAGGGGGAAAGGAGCACGCAGGCGTGTTACGTTGTGGATGTAACGTTACAACAACAATTAAGTTAAATGAACTCAGACTACCTCATAGGAAGACTGCATTGTAGAGGACCGCTGGTATATTTGGCCAGGACGTTCAGCTTTCCCAGGATGAATTTGTGGAACTCAAATCTTGGGTTTAGTCTTATTTTCAGGACGAATGGGACAGGATTTGGGATTCGGGACTGTCCCGATTTTTTTTGGGACATCTGGTCACCCTGGTGTGGAAGGAGTGGGGGATGTGTGACACTTTTCTGAGGTGAGAGGTGGGTGTGGAGGGAGCACAGCCATAACCAGTCTCATCAGTTTGCATTAGTTGAAGGAACAGAGTACAGCTGTTTGTCCATACAGGTGCAAAAGGACTTGACTGATGAGATTTGTGTTTGCATATAGAGATACTGAACGTTCATGGCAGTATGTCTGGAATTTAAATGTGTGATTATCTATAAATGTTCACATGTTGACCTCTCAGAATGACAAAAACCAGAGTCAGATTGTCAGTGTGTTTCTCTCTGGTGTTGATGTGTGTGTTTTGTTGGTGGTGGGTCTTGTGGGTGTTTCATTTAAAAAGGGACCAAAAAAAAAAAATAAAAAAAATACTGGGCATGTTTCCACTGAAGGAAAAAAAAAATCCAGTTTTTTACTCTGCACTTGTCCTTCCCACACACCTCCTCTGCCGCCAAAGCAACCCCGAATTTCTTCCTTCTGTGTCTAGGGTTCTCTTAGGGGGTTGCCGTAAAGTCACACCTCCTGGTCCTCAAATACCTCCAGGAAGAGCGGGGGAAAGAGTTCGTTGGGACACTCCACCTTCATGTGGAGGAAGCGGCTGGCATGGCAAGCCCCGATCATGCGCAGGTCCGTCACCTTCATCAGCAGCTTGGGCCAGAAGTGGGGAATGTTGTGCTTGCGGTAGTTGATGTAGTGCTCGAACGCCAGCAGGTAGGCCTCCTGGCACTGCTCGATTTTCTCCACACTGGTCAGCCCTGAACGGTCTGGAGTGATTGAGGAGAGAGAAGGATATACATTTGCTATGTTTATCCTTTGTCTGTGTTGTTGTCCTCGAATTACAGAATATAATGAAAATAGTTTCAACATATTTTCGAAGCATTTTTCTAGTTGTCGTTCATAAAGTGTGTTTCTGTCCACTGTTTAAAAAAAAAGACATATAACTGGGTGGAAAATGCAGATACCATTCCATTAACAAATGCCTGGATTGGGTACAATCCTGATCTGGATGCTCTAGATGACTTGATCCTAAAGGGATAAGAAGGCCAAATCCAGACACCTGATCCAAAATGCAGTTGACCCAAATATAGAGAGAATACCAGCAGCAGTGTGTCAGTATAGGAGAAGCCACAGTAAAAAAAAGTGATCGCAAGCTAGACTGATAATAATTAGGATCCAGCTGGACCTGTGGACCTACAAAGACCTCTAATATCTAATAATTCTTACAGGAGTAATCTACAATATGTGTTTTTCAGCTTTTCTCATTTACTTGTCAACCACTTGTGGGTCGTCTTGTGTATATTCTTCCATTGTGTGGTGATGACTGTCTCTGTCACTACTCCAGAGAGACTGACTGTCCAGGAATTTATGCTGTGCAGTGACAGGATTAGAGGCAGATTAGACAAGATTATTCTCATTCAGACAGTTTAGGACAGAGAGACTATGAATGTGGATAATATCTTACACCACACTGACACCTTTTTGGATTTACAAATACAACTGTCCTATACAGCTGTTCCACTCTGGTATTTGTCACTTTCCATCACAGTCTGTTATATTTGGTCAAAGTAATAAAGTAAATATCAACCGCATGCCTGTAAAGATTTGCAACTGCATCTTGCACAATCATGATGCTATTGTGGTGAAAAGACAGACAGTTTGGACAATTGGACAAACCATCCATAATTAGCTGGTGTTTAGTCTGAAATTTGTCCCCACAAGTAGCTTATGAAAGACAGACAGAGAGACAGACACACACAGAGACTCACAAGGTGAATACAATACCAGCCACACACAGTCATGGCTGGTAAAAATGCAAATTTTGTGTTTCGAATTCAGGCTTGTGTTGGTTTTACTTTTAATAATGATCAACAAATAATTAGAAAGAACAGAAAATGAGAATATATTGACTCAACCTGAAAACCAGAATGAAATTTGAAGTGATGATTTTATTTTCTCAGGCTTGTTAAAGCTCCTCCAGCATCACAGAGGAAATGACATGTCATCTGCATGGACGGTACAATCATCTGCATGTGTAACATAAGGAGAATTCCCCTTTGATGTAGAAGGCATATGACTTCTTGTTCTTAGAAAAGACAAATGTTGTTGCACTACAAAGCATGTTTATGTGGGAGGCTAAAGAAGTGAATCCTATGAGCCAGTCAAGAGATCTGAATTCAGCAGCAGCAAAGTCTTCAGTGGTTGTATTATTTATGAGTCAGTTATTGAATATTTTACTCTGTTTTTGCCAGTATCCTTTCTTCAAGATAGAGGAAACCTCTGTTGTCAAGAAGTAAGGTGAGAATGGCAAAAACAAAACACTAAAATTAAAACTTCTACTATTACAAATGTCATAACACCACAAGTAACAGCAATATGATAAGGAACATATCACATATCTTTACTAATGTTATTTAAACCTCACCTGAGCTCATGAGCAGCACGGCCTGCATCAGAGCCACCTCTGAGTCATCCAGGTTAAACTGAGCCAGGCTCTTGCCCAAATCGAAGATGGCGTCCGACACCACGCCCAACCCGCCGTTCTTCAGCTGCTCGTGCTTCACCGCCATCTCGCCGTTTAGTGTCAGCGTCTCGCTCTCTGGATCGTACCGTACAGCAGCACGCAGCGACATGATCTCCATGCAGCAGCCCTTAAGCAAGATGATCTGGTCTTCACAAGGCAGCTGGGAAACACATAGCATGAGAGGTCGTTAGGAAATGATATGCCAGGAAATGACATGAACATATAAGGAATTTCATTCTAAAAGATCACCACAATATGAAAACAGTTATCATCTACTTCTACAAAATTACTCATAAAATTGTAAACCAGGTTATGGCTTATAGTGGCTAATGACATAATATGTGTAATACATGTGATAATAAATGTAATAATAACAAGTGGTTGAACCAATTAAGCTAATATTATGGGTGGCAATGGATCAAATGACTAATTCAGATTCAGAAAACTTTATTTGTCCCCGGGGGGTAATTTAAGATAAATGTGATTAATGTGATAAAGGTCCCTCATGGTCATGAACCCACAAAGAATGATCACTCTGCAGTTCCCCTCACTTCTACAGAGAGTTTTAGCACCTTTCAGCCCCTTGTTTTGGTTTTACAGCCCACAAACTTCTTTTATTAACTGCTGGTTTCCAGCAGCACCAGACAGCTGTTTGCTAATAAACATAATGTACATCCCCTGCCTCACAGCTAACCGCAGACAAGCATAGTTAGAGGTTAGCTAGTGAGTGACCTAGTGACCTTTCCAGTTAAAGAGACAGATATTTTTTGCAGGAGTTAGCAGTGACTAAAGCTAAAAGTAGAGTGAATATAGATATATAATAGATTCAGATTCAGAGCCAGGAATGTCACCCTGTTGCTTTGCTAATGTTGTTGGATGTGTGTAAATAGTAATAATAATAATAACTGCAGAAGCTGCAGCTGTCGTGATGGTTGCTGTGAACACTGTACCATACACGGACATGCTGGATAGAAGCCATCAGTATGCTTATTGGGTTAATGTAGCAGTCTGTAATCCAGCAGACATCCTTTGATGGTGTACTCAATATCACTGACCTTGCCACCAGCCAAAGGCAAAACTGTTAAAAACTAAAACTAAATCTACCTTAGAAATGTATAGTAAGATCTGGAATCGTAGCTTTTCTTCAGCAGCCAACATAATTATCTCGGGTGCTTCTGTGCAGAGAAAGGGTTACCAAGAGTAACCTGCAACACTTTACGTAACCGGGAAGCTCCTACAATATGCATGATGACCGCACTCTGTGAGGTGGAACATGGCCGAGGGAGCACACACACACACGCTCACACACTCGTTTGCGTAGAGAGCAGAGCAATATCAGCGAGTGGTGAATCATCACATTATCCACAGAGACAAAGGGAGAGGGTGAGAAGGGATGGGGGAAAGGGTTGATTATTATTTGGTGTAAAAACAGCTGACAATTGGCTGCAGACAGAGGAAGCACCCAATCATCCGAGCTCTTTAACAAGCTCATTAGTCAGTGTTCGTGAGACAAGTCTGGAGTTACAAGCAGAAGTTCACAGGCTGGTAAAAAGTCAAACTGAAAAAATCTTTTTTATTCCTACTTAGTCCACTATGTGAAATTCCTGCCTTTTATTTGAGTGTCCACATTGCTAACAACTGAAGCCTATGTTAGAGGGGATAAATACACTGATCCATTCTTTACACTATTGATCTTAAGTTTTGGGTTGTGGGATTCGAAGAGAAGACACCACCCTCCAAAACTCTTTAGATACCAAGTCTCTTATTATGGCCACATACACACTGCATCATGTGGAGAAGTCCAAAGACTGACAAGACCACTGCAGTACTTAGTTACAGTTGAACTATGACTGAACCATCCTTGTTCAGGAGAGGTTCAGTAAGAGGTTAACTGATAAACTTCTGATATTTGGTACGTCTTTCCTGAATAAAAGAGGGAGTCATGTGATTTACATATTTTTGGACTGAGTACCCACCAGGCCTCCCATGCCAAAAATGTCAGCACTAATAATACTATGAGGCACTCTAGATTAAAGACTCCATATATTTTTAAACTACCATGTACTGAGGCTGATGAGAGACTGGAACCCACAAATATGTTGTGTGTTAAACAGATTTAAACACACACGCACACACACACACACACTGAACCTACCTCTGAGAACATGGGCAGTTTCTTGGCAAAGTCGACGACACGCGTTATGGCGGGGGTCATGATCTTGGTGAACTCGCTGAAGGCTTCTAGGTCCACTTTATCGCCGTCTGGAGTGGGAACCATGGGACTCTGGCCGATGTCGTCCGGCTAGAAACAAGAGATCAAGCTGATAACGAAACCATTCGTTACTTAAATGTTTAATATTGGAGAAGGTTTGATAAATGAACACGGTGAGCTGTGGTTTTACATAACATTCTCTGCATCTCACAGGTTTTCCAATGAAGGTGGACTCATTTTGTAAAGAAAGTTGTGAGAAATTTGCCATAAGTGATGCTGCTGTGTTGAAACACTGACTAGAAGAAGAAAAACCTGACATTTGAAAGACACTACTATTTAAAAGGTTTACAGACTTGTAAAAAGCACAAAATACAGACTCATGCCATGTCGAGACGCATGTGGCAACAGTCTGGAACCAATTTAAATACCAGTAGTCTACAAAAGACAGGACAGATAGTAGACAGAAGGCCAGAGAACTCTGAAGGTTTACTAGCCCGTATTTGAAGAAGAAACCATATGAGTAAATGTGTAATGTAAAGATAATTAGATGAGTAACCTCAACGTGGACAAATTAAATCAGTTTAGTTTAAGCTGAATATGCAGGTATATAACAGGCTGATCAGTCTAAATGATTCTGCAGTGCATTTTTAGCACTGCTTAATCTTCTTAGTCAAAAAGACTCGACTACAGTCGACAACAGTCTTAGGAGGTGATCAGACACACAAACTGAAAGGGATTTAGCTGCCTCTTTCAATCAGAGCAACAGGCCTGAGGTAAGAAGTTATCTGATTATTTGTGAGAATGCTGCCAACAGTGCAGGTTTCCTTTCGTAGCTACACGGCTGAACCCTATCCTGTTTTGATAAAGTGGGAACTTGAGAGCTATAACAGACAGGAAACAGTTTTAGGCAACGCATAGATAGAGAGACTTTATTAATCACTAGAGGGAAACTTGGGGGCAGGATACTAGGATGAAGGACAAGAAACTTAATGAAACAGAAAAACAACTGTTAAACCTGTAAAATGACACAGCCTTTACAAGATTATTACAGGATATTACAAATCTATTCTGCTTTAAAATACTGTGAAGGAGAGTTCTGTCACACGGGTCTTTAGTGTTGACTTTGAGGAGTGCAGCCTCCAGATACTGACCTTTCTGCACTTGTAAATGACGTAAATCCCAATGCAGTTTTACTGAATGTGTGCTCTTTTGTAATGTAAGCAGAATTCTTCAGGGTTTCTTTTTCTGATGTAACCTTCCAAAGTTTGGCTTCCGTGAATCACAGCCAATCCAAAGTACGAAGCAGTGAAGCTGTTCACCTTGGACTGTCCCCAACCGAAGCAAGTTTTCAACAGACCTTCAAAAACGGCATTCGAATGTAAACCTGTTTTGTCCTCATGCGGTGGTTGCCTGGTAACTGTCATCTGACCTTTGTCTCAGGGTGAGCATCGGCAGTGTAGACACATGTATCTGCATGTGTCACTGATCACATGGGACGCCACAGGTGCTGATGAAAAGGAGCGCTGTCAGAACGGTTTCTTTTGAAAATGAAAAGAAGTCGCATTCTTTCATGTTTTGAAGCGGTAACAACTTCCAACATAATGTAGGCCGAAGATTTTGGAATAATGAGCTACAAAAAGGAAGGATTGAACCACTGCGTGGACACGGCAAGCAATTAATAAAAATCTGAACGACAGATTCGACATGTGTGATCAACTGTTAGATGCTTGTTGATGAAAATATGCCAATTCATGTCATGGTCAAATGTAGTTTTTCATGTTTTCGTGGATCAGAGGCCTTACTTTGAGCAAAAGATCAAAAGCTAGTGAGGAGTTGAACTTAAAACTTAAAACATGATGATTCTGACAAATTCTGGGATCAAAAGATTTTTAAAAAATACCCCTGGACTGTAGAAGTCACTCAGAATCTAAAAACGTGCATCATGTTTTTATGTTCAGATTTGTTACGGCTGTAAAAAGGAGGATGATTTTTTGATGCGGTGGCAATCTAAGGGTCAAAGGGAGATAAGGGTCTTAACTGCCTCCTATGAGCTGTGTGTGTCCCGGCTGCTGCTGCTGTAACTGCTGGCTGTGTTGGTGATTGGGCCAAATCAGCTTCCAAACTTCAGTAACTTACTTCCCCTTGTTTCATCAGCACATAGCAGTTTTTGATCTCACGCATCTCCTTCTACTCCTCCTCTTCAGCCTTCTCAAGGCCCCCTTGAGAGGCGGCCTCCCAGTTTGAAAACCTTTGATTTACTCAGAGTAACTGAGAATCTAAAGCCCACTTAATATGGAACCTCTCTGAACCTCTACCAGAGATTAAAAAGCAATTTTAGACAGATTTCTTTGTTAGAACAACAATGGGGTTACAGACCAGCATGATATAAAACTCTACAAATAATACTAAGTAACCACCCCTGAACAGACAATATCACTACTAATGATTTTCTTGTGAAACACATCCGAAACACTTTACCAGGAACTTGCGCTTCTGTTTCCAGCTGGAGCCCTGGGCGTTGGTGTGCCGGTGAGCCTCGGTTGCCATCCTGATCAGCTCCCACTCTGCGGTGTTGGGCTCCGGCTTTATCTGCAGCGTCCGCACCATCTCCTCCCTTTTCCTTCGCTCTCGATTCTCCTCGATAAGACGCCGCTTGGCCACTCGCTTCGTGTCGTCCAGCACCACTGATAAGACAGGACGGGGGGAGGGAACATTTAGC
This sequence comes from Toxotes lorentzi, assembly GCA_037833715.1. NCBI lineage: Eukaryota > Metazoa > Chordata > Actinopteri > Toxotidae > Toxotes > Toxotes lorentzi. Next base: position 17,839,265 of record JBBMJY010000010.1, read on the forward strand.
TGAATTAATACAGCGACGCTACATTGAAGATTATCAAGTCCTCAACAACAATCACTTTCTTTTTTCCTTTTTTTAGTTTTGTCTTCTATTTACTTTTTATTTATTGGTTTTCTATTTTTCTGATAATCTCTCTGTTAGTGTTGAGTTTAGTGGCACTTTTTGATTTGGTTGTGTATCTGTTTTTGCTTTGTCTGTGCTGAATGTTCACATGTGTCGTTTGTCGCCCATGTTAGCGGCTCTGTAACATGCTCACAATTCTAGGCAGGAACAATGTTTACCATCTTCACCATCATCAGATTAGCACGTTAGCATGCTAGCGTTAAGTAATTAGCAGTTATTACAATATGTCCTGAACATGAATATGTGCACCATGTTCCATGGCAATCCATCCAACAGCTGTGAAGACAGCGCACTTTAAGCCAATGACCCATGAATGTCTGTATGAATTCTCATGGCAACCCACCGAGCAGTTGCTGACGTACTTCAGTCTGGACTGAGGTGACGGACCATTTGTGATAGTGGAAATGATTTGCCTGAGAAACTCTGTTAAACAGCTGGCCAAGGTGGAGGCTTTGTTTTTTCCATGTACATTTTGACCATTGTAACCAACCTTGACTGTCATGACTATCAATCATTTATGCCCTGTGACTCACTCAGTGAGTGCTTTTAACCACACAGCTCTGTTGTCAGAGTATTTGAATGTCATCACTCTGCTTTTTGCACATTTAACTATAAAAACACTAAAAAAAAAAACAGGAACGTGGACCGATCATGTGACTTTCAGCACATTCAGTTCCAATATGACAACAGAGGAACAGATGAATCTTAAAGAAACGTTGTTCGATTTTTTATTTATTTATTTTTTAACATTCTCAGAACGGAGGCTGGATGACCTTCAAAATATTCAGTAGAATATCGACAGGGAGTCAGAATAAAGTGTCAGATGAACACTAGATGCCAGAAGGATATAAAAGGATTTTGCTTGGCTGTAGGGATTGTATTATTATTATTTGTATCGGCAGAGGAACAAAATGTTGAACTGTTATATAAAAGCTGTACACAAGGTTGATCCTACAAATGACGGTCAACAACATCAGTGCAGTGCTTGTAACAGTACTGAATAGATCTACATCTCCACAAAAGTCTTACAGAAAATATATCTAGTTTCTGTTGTATCCTTTTTTTTCCTTTTTGTTTGTGTAAACTGTATTTTTCACTGTCCCTCTATGATGGCTGTAGTCATAGTTGCGGGGAGATCTGTGGTGTCATTCAAAAGCTATTACAGCCAGGATGCAACAAAGTGTGTGTGTCTGTGTGTGTTAGATATGTCTAAAGTGTTTGTTTATCTATTTATTCATTAGCAGGCCTATGCTGCAACAAATTACAGCACAGAAATAACTAAGAGGACCACTGCTGCTACAGTCATTTAAATTTAAGCTACAAAATTTAAGTGCAGCGTGCTGGAAGTGAAGTCCAGATGTTCTGTGTTTGTGTTTTCATCAAAATATCCGGAGGAAAGGAAACCATTTCCTTTATCCACAGGAGCAGATGCACTGCTAAATTCATATCAGTCTCAAACTTGAAACAACATGATGTTGGTGAGTATGTGTGTGTACTCCTCTGTTATTCATCTCTATTTCTAGTAAGACAGTGCAGTTTTCTGTGTGCTCACCTCAACATATAATACAGACCAATGTGGGATATACTGTAGGTGCTCTGACATGAAATGCTTTGTTTCTACAAAGTAGCAAGTACTCTGCTACATGACGTCTGCTACCAAGGTTACTGACAGTAACTTCTACAGCTTGGGTCCTGATTAGTTCACCTGTAAATCTAGACATGCTTGATGCTGAGGATTTGATTGATAACTTTTCCATCAAGACGAATATATCATATATAAGATCATGTGAGCTGAGGTGTTGGTTGACAGCCGTGGTCTGATTCTTCAGAAAACATGCTAACCTTGCTCTTTGTAGGCCAGTTCTACAACTTTACACCTACAGATCCTGAGTAACACCTGATGAATATAAAAATTAGACAGGTGACCAGTGCTCTAACATTTGTATTTGCTCCTCTATTCGACCTTGTTCTGCTTATTTGGGTTTAATGGCAGATTAGGCACCATTTGACTCATTACCGCCACCTATGATATACAGTCATTTGATATAATGGGTCTGGCTCTCTGCAACCTTGCTCCACACATGCTCAGAGGGTTAGTTGCTCAACCACACAATCATTGTGACTGACAGATTTGTTGTAGTATGCACAGATGATCCTTTGCTTAAAAATCACTTTGAATCATTTTACTTTGCAAAGAAGCCAAGATGAAAAGTTAGCATGAGATTAGTGGCGTGAGATCTGTGTCAGCTGCTCAGTTGACAATGATCATGCTAACATGCTGATGTTTAGCAGGTACTGAATACCATGTTAGCATGGTAACGTTTAATTAGTAGGTCACACAGTCCTGATTTCTGACGGACTGTGGAAGTGTGTATCACACTTTATGTCGATCAATCCAATTGTTGCCCAGATATTTCACTTACAGCTAAAAATGTGAACCTCACAGTAACAGTAGAAAGTCAGGGGATCACCTGAGTCAGTAGGATTCACCCTTTGGGGACCATGAACGTCTGAACCAAAGTGGTGGACAGAGCGACAGACAGACCAACACTGCTATTTATAGAGCCAAACTACAAGCATGACTAAAGATATTTCTGCTCTGTGCTTCAAATAAGTTTTCAACAATTGCGTAGCGACAGTAGCATCCTTAACCTCATGCATCTCTGTGTAAATACTAGTGGTGATAAGAATAAATGACCCTATTATAACTCACAGTCCATGGCCATGCCAACAGTGATGCACTTCTTAAAGCGGCACAGCTGGCACTGGTTGCGAGTGATCTTGTCAATAATGCAGCAGCCTTCATATTTACAGGAGTAAGATGGATGGAGGTTTTTCTGGATGGTCCTCCGGAAGAAACCCTGGAGAGATGAAAGGAAACGGAGACAGAGAGGAAAGAGCCGAGAAGAGAGAAAAGGAAAATTAAATAAATGAAAAAGGAGCACAAGTGCAAAACAAGAACGAAAACACAGATAGAAAGGGTATTCAGTGATTGAGGGAAAATTGAATCCACCAATAAAATGTTCTTGTGTTTTGATTTGCACAAAATAAATGCATTAAACAGGTCACATCACATGGCAGGCTGGTGATTGCATGGAACGGCCCGGCTTACTAAGAATGCTTACTGATGTGATGGCATGACTGAACATCTCACAGTAACCACTTTAACACAAGACCTCTGTGGAGCATTTCTTTTAGAATCACATTGGTGAAGCGGTTCACAAAGCAATACAATAAAACTTGGACATTTTAGTTTCCCCTGAGGTACTCTAATATCACAGTGGGGTTTTAGTGTACCTCATTTCCCATGTGAGAAGAGCAGCCATTTTTAGAGACCGTGGATTGGTTGCTCTACGGGACTCCAATCATTGCCGCTGCCAAGCGGATACCAACACCCACACTTTCATTCAATAGGCATCCTGCTGTATCGTTATTCTACAGCGTAGTAAGTGTGAATTTGTTTTTAAAAGGAAACTTATTCTTCATTTTGCTTTGTGTCAGTATTTTTTTGCCTGTTTTAGCAGACTTTACATCACTGACAACAATTTTCCAGTGTATACCACTGACTGTTAGAAAGTTTTCCCAAATTATAGGCAGCTTCAGTTTTGCTTCAGTACATATCAGTGGTGTATCACAGTAAAATTAGCTTTCAGGGACTTCAGGTGTGTTGAGATCTGGGGAGTATCAACAAACTTTAACTGTTTAACTATTTAACTGTTTCTTAGCTGGGAGCAGTAACTTCCTGGAGTCTCTGCCTCTTGCCTGGCCACTGCTCAGTGTCTTTGTGCTAAGATAAGCTAACTGGCTGTCTGCCAATCAATACTAGACAGGCAAAAATAAATAAGGAGTGCTCTCAACTCATGGTGACACTACAGGGACTGTTGCAACCTGTGATAAATTGAGTAAGCAAGTGAGTAACACTCTGTGCATCTTCTTCATCAACTTATTACTTTTATTTAATTACTTTATTACTTCATAGCATATTATTTTTGTATATGGTAAATGCTTAATCAATTCTGCAAAGGCCAAAAATTGTCTTTTGGACACATGCTCATCAAATCAGACTTGATTTTGAGTAAACATGTAAGAAAACTTTTGTTAGTCTGGGAAGAAGTTCAAGTTTTCTAGGACAAAACATCAGGTAAACATTTACCAACAATCCATTTATTGAGTTGAACTCCACTGATTTTTTTGTTTTTTGTTAAATGAGTAGTTTAATTCACTGTCATTGACTTTGACTGAAGCCTCCAATCACAACAGACCATCTAGGCACCTTTTGGCCCCCCACCTAATTTGGACTAAGTGCTAGTGGCATCTAGCTTTAGTTAGAATTCCTGATTAAATAAAGGTTGATCACACCGAACCAACAAATTCCCTTCTACTGTACACAAAGGACTGTTGTAGGAGCCTTTAACTGGTTAATTCAACTAGGGAAATTATTTTAGCTACAACAATACGTGAAGCTTAGCAAGTGTTCAGTCAGGAAGACTACATCTCTTATGCCTGCACTCTGTTTCAACTCAGTCAGCTGACAGTAGGAATTTACAATCTAAGTTTGCCATGGCCTCCGTTGCTATCAGAATTTAAAACGGCTCCTCTCCGGGCTGCTGTCAGCTATCATTTCAGAGATTTACTCCCGGTCCAATCATGAGCTCCTCAGGAAAACTTGCTTTAGGTCACATCCAACCATTGTGTCAGAGATCATTTTAGTAAGACTGAGATGTTTTACTGTACCTTACAACCCTCGCAGGTGATGCAGCGGTAGTGGTAGCCAGTTGCCTTGTCCCCGCACACCACACATGGCTCATCCTTCTCCAAGTAGCTGGGGATGTACCCTGGAACAGAGATGCTAAGAGCTATAGGAGAGGAGGAGGAGGTTGAAGAGGAAGACAGGATGGAATGAGAGAAGGGTGAACAACAAGTGCAATCGAGGAAGGGTCGGGCAGACGGTGCAGAAGCATGATGAAGTAAGGGTGATATTGGAGGGTTGGGATGAGTGGGGCCGGAGAGGAAGAGGAGAGGGACGGTAGTGATGAAGAAGAGAGGAGAAGATGTAGGGAAGGAGGAGAGGGAGGAGGGGACTGAATGTTATCACAGGGGCCTCAACGAAGCTCCTGTGCTTAGGGCCCCAAGAGACTGTGATATAGGATGGAACATATATAAGACTGGCAGTCTTTTCTGCACACACAGCTTATGAGGTTTACAGTCACATTCCCAGAATTCATGAAATTTGCTTTGAATCTTGACTTTATTTCTCTTGAGATGTGAAATGTTTCCTTTAGCCTCTTGATCACACTCACACTCAGAGCATGTACATACTCTTATTCTCTTTAAACTCTAACCTCTAAGCTGTCATATTGCACAAGGACTGACAGTCGTCTGGGCATGCTCAGACAGGGGCTTTCTCCTCTAACAGAAAGCCCCTCATAGACTTTCTGAAGAGCACGGGCATGCATCGGCCTAAGCACCCCCTCCACCACATGACCCAATGCCCAATCTCAGTTGCTCGCAATCTCACACACACACACACACACACACACACACACGGCTTAGAGGTTTTTGGAAAGCAAAAGGTTTGTGTAATGCATTAGCTACATCACTAGGAGAAACAGGTTGTGATGTGAACTGAGAAGCGACCTTCACAGTGTTTATGCAGGCACTAATAGGAGTGGGTCCTGTATACACGTTATTAAATAAATGACCAGCAGCAGCAAAATGCTTATTCAAGCCTGGGCAGATAATATACTGTTATTACATCTGAGATGCGGAGGTAAAGAATTTGTGATTTTATTTTCCACAGAATTTACTGGCTTCCTGAATTTTGCTGATTTTGAATGTGAGGGCTGAAATAACCCTAAATAATAATTTGATTCGGTTTGATTCTAATTCATCACCCAAGAAAACACAAGGTTCGTCCAGGGGAGCTATCTGCAGGGTGATGGGCTACACTGAACACTGGCCAAATCCTCTGGTACATGACTGAACAGCTAAAAGAAACCTGTTCTGAATAGTTTTCACTTGTTTGTTTGAAGGTCACAAAAACACAGAGAGGCGAAGGCAGAGATGACAAATCCTTACCAGACATACTCTTCACCGAACACTGGCTGTTCTTCCTCTTTCTCTTCGGCACATCTGGCCACCTGGGAGTGGGGAGAGGAAGAAGATAAGGGAGGAAGAGGGGGAGAAGAAGAAGAAGACCTTTTTTTTTTGAGGAATAGGTTGAACGATTCATCAACAAGAAGTGAAAAACTGCACATCAAGTTTTCTGCACATCAAGGAGACACCTTCAAATTGTCCACCACTCTCCTGACTGTTTGATGGATTGCCTAAACTAACACAATCGCAAACACGCTTGCTAAACAAGCCAGCGTTATCATTGTAAGCATGTTAGCATGCTGGTGTAACCCGACACACTAACTGTTGATTGGCTAAACTGCTCGTTTTAACACCAATACTTAGACTGTCACATCACCAGCCATTAATGGGTCCACCATCAATGGCTAGTGATGTGACAGTCTAACCCTGCAGCAAACATTTCAATAATAAACAAAAAAAGAGGAAATATCCATCCGACTTGTGTCAGATGGTTTGTGGACTTGCTGGAGGCATGTTTGAATAGTTAAAGTTCGCCTGGCTGAAGAGGAGTTACCTCCACACAGGTTCACTGGAGGGATGTCTGAGCAGTCTGCTCCTTCCACATCATCTCTGCCTCGTGAATTTAGTTTTGTTTTTTACTTGTGTCCAAATACATTTTTTATTTCCATCATATATCCAATTATAAAATAATATTTTTTAAAAGAATAACACAGCTTGTACTTTCACAGAGTGCCTGTGTGGAACACTCAGAAACAAGTGAACGAATCACACCTACACCAATGATCCAATGTACAAACACTTACACACACTCTGCACATCTGTAGACTACACACGTAGTCCAGATTATAGATAATTCCTTCACTCATCTCTTCTCCACTTCCTATCTCTTTGTATAACTCTCTATCCTTCTTTTCTCACTCTCACAGGATGGAGTCTTCATTTGCTCCTGGCAGTAGATTTGGATTACCGTCCTCTCTCCCGTCTACCCCCCATGCCTGGCGCTGTTTGCTCCACACCATTCCCATTTCCCCTCTCTCCTCCATAAAATCTCTCTCTCTCTGTGTCCGTCCCACTTTAGTTACTTCCTATTTCTTTCTGTCTGCTCCCTCCACTTTCCTTCTTTCCTCCCAGTTATTTCTGTTTTGTCCTCCCCTCCACCCTATCTCTCTCCTCACCTCCCTTAACTTCCATCAGCAGTATTAGGTAACACTGCTCCCCTCCCTCGCTCCTCTCCTTCCCTCTCACAGGCTGTCAAATCCACTTTCCTCTTCCAACCCCACCCCCCCACCCCCCCCCAAAAAAAATCCTCTGACCTCTCTCTCTCTCGGTTCTTGCAGCTCTTCACGGTCGAGGAAACTTATTAATTTTATTGCTGTGCACATGGTCAGGCACTAACATGGTGGGAAACCGTCTACTCTGGGTGGGGATCACTGTGTGGTGAGCTACTACAGCAGAACAACCTACAGTATCATTTCTGCATCTATTACAAACATTAAAAAATATATAGGATGGTAATCGAAAGGTAAAATCATCAAGCCTAGTGTCCATTTATGCAAACACAGCACAGCAAAAAAACTACACTGCACACTACAACACTGTCTGCGTCTATAGTGTTAAGAAGTAAACGTGAATAAAATGTGCTCTGTGCAACATCCTGTATTGCTGCATTCGTTCATGTTTGGCCAGTTGGGGGCAGCAGCTGAACAACCTGAAAACACAACATCTGACGTATTATTAAAACCTTTATCATGTTTTTATTGTGACTGTTTGCCAACACTGCCCTTTTTACCCAGCAGACACGGAGAAACATTACTACACCATGGGAACACGTACGGCCAAGATTTCCTTTCACTTTTTAGCTTGTACAGCACATATGCAGCTTACAGTGGTAACCTGGCAGATCTATCACTCACTCATAATAATTATCAAAACAGTGGTTCCTTGATTTCAGACAGAGGTTGGCAAACGCAGGCTTCTCATTTCCGGCCAGTGACCGTCAGTTTTGTCGTCTGAAACCCTAATTATCTCTATCAGATTGTATCAGCTTTAGCTATCTAATTAACCTAATGTAAGCTTCATGAGTTGGCTGTACACACCCCGTCAGGGTGACTTTATAATGTTTTCATGTACATTTGTCAGGGCAGTAAACTACTTTGCCAATCATTCTGACGTCTGCCGTTTTCGTTTGAGCTGTTCAATTTCTTACACAATTATCATGCAGCTATTTTAACGGTGTCAAAACATGTTTCTGTGAATGGTGCTATATTTACAAAAAAAAAAAACAAAACAAAAAAAAATAAACAACTCGACAAACAGTGGCGCTGAATACATGACCCTGGGAACACCCTGTGTTACAGTTGCAACAGTTGCTGTGGTTGCAAAGACACAGGAGCCACTCTATAGCTCCGTCCTGAGGGCATCAGCTGAAAGATCATCAGATGGAAGCTGTGGTGGTGCCACGGGGGGCTCATACAAAAGCTTTGTTAAGTTAGAGTGGTTAATAGAATCACTAACATGCACTGACAACTGATATCACAGAAAACAAAAGGGGCACATTTACATCAGCTGGTTGTCAGGCTACAGACCCTTCTACCACCCTGATAAGGCACCGTGTTAAATTTCCATTATGTCGTCAAATGAACAATGAACATAATGTACGACTTCAGGGAGTTTCCCAATTAATTACCAGCAAAAAGCACATAGAAACAAATTAGTTTATAAAAAAAGTTATTCAAGAATCATGTGAATAACAAGATTATTTGTTTTATTTGATTTGATTTGAAAGCACCTTAATCATTGGAAAATCGAATTTGTGGACTACTGTGTTCAACTCCAGACTAAACATATAAAACAGATAAACGTGTTAAAAAAAAAACCCAAAAAAAACTGCGAGGACAATAATAGAGACTGAGAGAGAGGCCGGCCATTATTAACTGCACTTTCTTAACACAGGACTTTATCTGGTGTAAACATGTGGTACAGGACGCAGATGCCAGCGGTGGCACACCCCCACTGCCAACGCACATAAATACACTCAGAAATGAATTCACACAAACACACCAACCTGTTGATGCAGTATGGCTGTAAGATATGCATGATGCAGTCTTTGCAGGAGTAGCAGGAGAAGAGAATGTAACCCAGCAGCTCTTTCTGCTGTTTCAGCCTCCAGCAGTAGTCTTGTTGAGTCAGTACACGTGTCTCATTCAGCCTAATTACACGAAAACCTGGACGCTCCAGTAGATCCCAGTGAAGTACAGTGAAGTGGAGCAGAACCTCGAGTTGCTGCTATCAGCTGAGCTATCAGAGGCAACAGTGGCTCTCTGCCTCTGACTGGCTGCTGGGAGGAATGGCTACTCTGTTTATTCCCCTCACTCCCCTCCCTCCCTCTTTCTCTCCCTCCCTCCTAGTTGCTCTCATCCAGCCTCCCCTGCCACCTCCCTGTCTCGCTCTCTCTGTCTGTGTGTGCATGTGTATAACCCCCCCCCCCACCTCGGTGACATGCTCTCTGTTATCACTACACACCTCGTCATGCTCCGGTCTACCTTGTTCAACCCCATGCGCTCTCTATCACTTCCTGTCCTAAATGCTTTACTGTGTTTAGTGTGTTTCTTCTCCTAACTGGCCGACCTGTTCACTTCTCGTCTTTCTCTGTTCTTCCATCGCCGTCCCTCCGTCTCTGTCACCTGTCATCCCTGCTGATATATTGTTACGCTTGTCATTTTCTCCATTCGTGCCCTTTTCGCTTCTGCCTCTCTTCTATTTTGCTCTTTTCGCTTTGTCCCACAGGAGAAAACTAAAAAGAAAAAGAAAATGTTGCCACTCTACATCCAAACTCACTTAGGCTTTAATGCTAACTTGCTTACATAACAGCAGGCTGATGCGGTCTCTTCAGTACAGCTGAGTGAAGTCTTATGAGGACACGGAGATGCTAGATATCTCATCAATTGAATTAGACTGCTTTATGATCTGTCTTTGCACCAAGCGTAATCATAACAAGTTATTTTGAAGGCAACGGTTACAGCTGGATACAAAACTAGATGAGGCCAGATGCTTGATGATATAGTGATTACCTGTGTTCCTCTGCAACTGAGGTAAATAGAAAAAAATTCCCAACTATTTGAAACTTTTCCGTACACTGTTTTTACCTGAGGGCAGAAGGTCCTACAACGAAAACAGAATCCTACAACACCAGGACCTCTGCTGGAGATATGACTCGAAATATTAAGTAATATTAAAATATTAAGTTATTTGCTAGAGACCTGATGGCAAAATGCTATGAAACATTTATATGTAGTTTAGCTACAACTGCAAAGGCAAGAGGGAATGTGAAGGCATCAGAACAGTGACATTATTCACTTGGGGGGAAAAATCCTTGATGAAAAAGTGGCACTGCAAAGTAAAAATTCCATCTTTTCTCTACAGGCTAATAGTAGAGCAACGGGTCAACATGCTGCAAACAGACTTGTAATTGTTAATCTCGTTAGCATTAGATTTGCTCAACATTTCATCCTCCCTTCTGCTCATCCCTTCTTTCTGCATTGGTTTGTAGATCACAGACCGCCTGATGATAAGAGTGCAATTATAATATATATATATATATAGAAAGACATAATCCTAAATCCTTTTTAGAACATTTTGTTTATAACGGTATAGATTTCTCAAGAATATCTGAACTGTCAGAGAATGTGTCATGTTTATTTAAATGGTGAATATTTCCTTTTAATTTCATTAGGTCTCTGTTCTTTGTCATCTTCTTTACACCCCCCCTCCCCCGCAGTTCTCCTCCATTTTACTGACAATGTCACCTTTTTGTCAGACCACAACCAAACAGTTTTAGTAACACCTCCAGGTAAATTCCACAGCGTCAGCTATCTGTCTATCTGTCAGATGTGTCGCTGACTGTAGAGCGAAGGGAGCAGCATTGAAAATTCGGTTTAGATTTCCAGTTTCTAGCTGAGGCTCTTTTGAGAGAGATGGTTCAATGGTTCAGTGTCCTGTCAAAATCACATGACCTTTGTTAGACACACTGGGTAACCAGTTGGTTGCTGGAGAGAGATCTCAGACACTAATCCACCCTGTCACATGTGGTAATGCATAAAAGCTGAAAAGCCTCCATGGCTGTGATGAGCCTTTGACTGTCAGCAGCGTTAGCAAATGAAAAGGTCGTTTATGGGGCGTCTGACCTCAGTGATTTTGAAAGGGTTCATAGAGTCGCTTTCCCCTGGTGGACACACACACACACACACACACACACACACACACACACACACACACACACACACACACACAGTGTTACGTCACTATCAGTGCTGGTTTCCAGACAATTATTTCCTAGAGGTCCAAAAAAAAGAACTGCCAGACTCATGGACTCAGTGGATTACAAATACACAAATATGTTCTACAACAAAGTACAATCTAAATATCGAGCGCACACACTCAAAATATTCAAAGACTGAATGTAAATACTGATCTCTGTGAGGAGTCCTCAGAAAATATGTTCAAGCTTTGTCCGTCTACGATCTTTTTACTCTCCCCTTTTCTCCCAAGGGACTATTTAACTGCTACGAGTGGAATTTTGGACCTAAGTGAAAAGGAGGCTCACAAACAAAATTCACAAACGGTTCAGAGATAACGTATTATTATATTATGCATTATATAACATATATTTATGTAACATTTCTTCTGTGGATTGAACACATGAGAAGTAACATGTTAATTCATGTTGAATTGTATTTATATACAGTCTAGCCCGAAATGATTCATACCCCTGGCAAATTTTGACTTAAAGTTGCTTTTATTCAACCAGCAAGTTTCTTCTTGATTGGGAATGACACAGGCGTCTCCCAGAAGATAATAAGATGATGTACAAGAGGCATCACTGTGGAAAAAAGTTATTTCTAAGCTTTTATTTACATTTTAATTAAAAATTTGCATGTCCAAACTTATTCATATCCTTTGCACAGTGTCACAGTCTGTGGGAAAACCCAAAGTTCTATAACATTCCAAATAGTCCAAGCTGTTCTAAAGCATCCTAATTACCCTGATTCACTGGGAACAGCTGTTTTAATCAACTCAACAGGTGAAAAACAGCAGCTCTCTGCAGTTGGCTTGTGGACAGTCATGGCTAAAACAAAGGAGCTCACCGAGGACCTGCGGCCGTGCATTGTGGCTGCTCACAAGTCAGGAAAGGGCTATAAGGCCATATCTAAATGTTTTCAAATTCCAGTGGCTACAGTGCAAAGTATTATTAAAAAATAGAAGACGTTCCACACTGTGGAAAATCTTAGAGTTTGTGGTCGGAAGCCAAAAGTGACACCTGTGATGGCCGGGAGGATAGGGAGAGAGGTGAAAAAGAATCCAAGGACCAAAAAGGAGAAGCCTTCAACCCTAAGAACACCATCCCCACTGTCAAACATGCTTTGGGGATGTTTTTCAGCCAATGGACCAGGGAACCTAATCACAGTAAACGGCACCATGAAAAAAGAGCAATACATCAAGATTCTCAACAACAACATCAAACAGTCTGCGGAGAAACTTGGCCTTGGGCACCAGTGGACATTTCAGCACGACAACAACCCAAAGCAAACAGCAAAAGTGCTGAAGAAATGGCCAGAGTCCTGACTTGAATCCAACTGAGAATCTGTGGAGAGAGCTAAAGATTAGGGTGATGGCAAAGAGACCCTCCAACCTGAAAGAGTTGGAGCTCATCACTAACGATGAATGGGCAAAAATACCAGTGGAGACATGCTAAAAGCTGGTCAGCAATTATAGGAAGCATTTGACTGCTGTAATAGCCAATAAAGGCTTTTCTATTGATTATCGAGACAGGTATGAATCATTTTGGACATGCCACTTTTTGTTCAAATGTAAATAAAAGCTGAGAAATATTTTTTTCCACAATGATGCCTCATGTACATCGTCTTATTATCTTCTGGGAGACGCCTGTGTCATTTCCAATCAAGAAGAAACTTGCTGGTTGAATAAAAGCAACTTTAAGTCAAAATTTGCCAGGGGTATGAATAATTTCGGGCTTGACTGTATATCGCCCAATCGTAACGTACATTACTTCAAGGCATTTCACAGAGTAAGGTCAGGACCATACAGTATTACAGGGAGAAACCCAGCAGTTCCTGCCACGAGCAAGCTCTTGGTGACAGTGGAGAAGAAAAACTCCTCCGACAGAACCGGATTCAGGGTGGGCAGGAGTCTGCCTCAGCCGGCTGGGTTGAGAGAGGAAAGAGAGGGGGGAGGAGAGGAGAGAGAGAGCAGGAGAAGCTGTATGTGCTGTTGTATTCAGGCACTGCCAGACCGGTTGTTAAAAAGAGAATAGTGATTCTGATAGGTGTAGTAATGTCATTAATAATAACAGCGATGACAATGGCGATAACAAGTGTTGAGTAGTAGTGGAAACTCCACAGATACTTAAGTTAATGAGTTTTAGTTTCCTGTCTTTGTCCTAAGCTAAGCTAACTAGCTGCTGGCAGCAGCTTCATATTTATAATGCAAACATGATATTGGTATCAGTCTTATCATTTGACTCTCAGCAAGGAGGCAAATAAGTGCATTTTCCTGTAAAGACTAAATAAAAATAGTTTAGCAGATTGAGTATAGTATATATAGTAATCTTTTACAATCTTTCTTTTGACTCAAGGAGACATCTCAGTGTAACAGCTTAGGTGATCTAGTTGGCTTGGAGTACCTTTTGTAGTAGGTGAAAACAGTTGTATAACATCTTCTAGGGAACGGAAGGATCTTTTCTTTTGAAAAGAAAGAAAAAAAAAACACAGAGCTGATGAAATCATCAGGCTTATTCAAGCCTGGTTATGACACTTAACATTTTGAATAGAAAGCCCGCATTGTAAACTAGATTAGTGATACCGTCGCAGAAACTGCGGCCACTCGGGATGTTCTCCATGGTACAGCTGTAGAAAATCTGAAATTCTGCTGGCCTGAGCCAAACTTCCTGGGCTGCCTGAGATAATAGGTTCACAGCTGTGCCTTCTTAACCACAGTTCCTGAGCATGGATCCCATGACAGGTTCTCTGTGCTCTGCCCACCAAAGAACTTAAAAGCGCTAACTCTCCCTGTCTCCTTCTGCTAATGGAGGAATGCTCGCCTGTAATCCACCACCACCTGCTTTGGTCTTACTGATGTTAAGGCAGAGGTTATCTGGCTGTTGGTGAGCGTCACGGTGACGACACACATGTGTGGCCTTGCCGGCAGTTGTGGGTCCAAACATAGCACGAGCGGCACAAGAGGAAATAGAAAAAAGGGATCCACATAGTTTGCTGGTTTCGAAAGTTGAAGTGCAACAAAATGAATCATGACACACATGAAGCACGTGACTTTAACAGCCACTGAAGATTCAGATCCACCAAGGAACAACAGGAACAACAGGGTTTTCATTACCTAAAGACCTCCAGTCTAAAGTGACATTTATCCACAGCTCTTTTAATTAACTCACTGCCTTAAAATGAATATCTGACACATTCTGAGGCCATTACACGTTTTCACAGCAAATCTGCTTTGAAAACTGGCAACCACTCACTGACACAAACATCCCTCTGTCTCGAATTAAGGTATGGGAAACATCCGGAAACATTTAACGTAGATTTACTCACACCTTGGTACAAAAATCGCTCATTGCTTTCTTCATTAATTGCTCATGTCACATGCACACTTTAGCAGGTCAAATGACAGAGAGGCTCGTGAATTAATACACAGCTGTTGCTGTGTTTGCTGCTGCGGCTAATAAACTCAGTGTACAACTACAGAGAGGAAACCTGAGGAGAAGGCCTCGCAAAGAGAGGAAGAATTCTGAAAAGGAGCGGAGGAGGGAAAAGCCTATTTGTTCATTTTAGATACAGAGCCATGCATATAGTCATCAGTTTCTTAAAGAAATATACACTAACATGTTTTGTAATTGTTTTTATCAGGCTTTAACATTCTTTGCAACACCCTCTTACATGCACTTTGATTTTTTTCCTACTTTTTGTTTGTTTTATTCATGTTTAACATTACCTCGCCCCGGGAGCCCTTTGGCAAAATGTGGAGCATTTACATCATATTGATGATAATTAATGTGTGCACTCCCTGACAAACAAACAAAAACAGATATTTGTCAGTGGGAAAAAAAGAAATCAGTGCATAAATATACTGACTTTAAGTGACTTACACTCAAGCTAAATGTATAAAAGAAGAGCTGAAAAGAATAATGCGATGTAATGCAATGTCACCATGGCTATGGTAAGCCTATGTAGATGTTCAACCAAAATTATGCGTCTGACTGCCTGTAGGGGTTTGAAAGCATAAGAGCAGTGAGCATCTGCCACCATCAACCCCCGTTTCCAACAAGAGCACCAAAAAGAATGATGTGTTCTGGCTCTTTGAAGGGGAAATGTGTAAGAACTGGACAACTGTCAAATACACACTCCAAACAAATAGAATGCAGTGGATTAACAGAAAGTTTGTGTGTCCATCCTTATTGTAAGAAACAAGGAAGTTCACTCTTTGGCCCCCCGTGCCATCATCGACCTGGCCTTTGGGCATATCGGGACAAATCCTGGTGGGCCGCTGCTTCGGTAGGTCGACAAGAAATCCATAAAGTTTTACTGACCTTGAATTAGGACTGGGTATCATTCAGAAATTTTCAATACCGATACCGATACCAATACCTGAACAATACTTTTTTCAATACCAAATCTTTAAAAAAAATCTATTCTAGAAAATCTACATTACACATAAACTTTTTATTGGTTTTATTTTTCAGTTTCTGCACTTTCTCATTCATGGAAAATGTGCAACGTAAAAAGTGAAAAAAGAACAACGTAACAAAATTCAGTATATTAGGCTTACTGCAGCTTACCATTATATCACTGAGCAATTCTTCCTTAGAAAAATCAGCATGTCTGCTTCTTCAGGTGTCAAACAAGCTCCCTCCAGGCTAACAGTGTCCCCAGCAGTAGAACATGTACATTCTGAGAGTGTGGATGTTTCTTGCACACAGAGATAACTTGCCAAGTCAGAAAGCATTGGCAGAGTGTCCTTCATGTCTATACATATTTTGCATTATGCACTGTTAGCATTGATGCTGCTAAAATGGAGCCACGCGCTAGATCTTTTCCACATTTTACACAGATTGCGGTTGGAAGATGCGCATGACGCGACAGCTTCGCGTGAGCTACGAAAGATGTCGTGTCGCGCGCATTCTTCCAACCGCAATCTGTGTAAATCCGTGGAAAATGTGGAAAAGATCTAGCATGTGGCTTTGTGGGCGTGGCGTAAACTAGTGCTTTTCCTGGATGACAGCCAATCACTAGCACTTTTGAGCTTGGCACGTCAAACATGCTGCAAATTTATTTGCTCACTGACTTTGACGAGATTAACCCCAGGTATCAAAATTTGATATCGAACTAAATGACATTTTTCGATACCCCATAGTATCGAGGCAATGCAGTCGATACCTTAGGAAGTATTGAATTCGATACCAAGCCCTACTTTGAATTACATTTTATTTTATTTCTTCACATTCTGTTGGTCCTAAAAACAGAAATCCTCCTTCTGTATGTAGGTTCCTGCTTTACTATTATTTATTTACTTGACTGTGTAGTTAATAATCCAGTTTACATGTTAACAGATACCAAACTAGAAGCTTTGATCACAACTTCTTTGCTTTGATTTAGATCCACATTCGTCTTGACAATCAAAAAATGAATCATAAACTTGACTCTGCTCGAGACTCAGGGAAACAGGTTAAAAGCTCCTGGTAAACTAAGCACACCTGACAAACCAGTTGCCTCTGCTTCATCTCTGTTGTCCAGAAAGTCATCAGAACAACCCCAGCCTTCATTACATCTGAAGAAAAAACAACAGGACACCTGTGACAAAGCTAGTCATTGTGTCATGTTTCATGCAATCCATACAAAGAGATATTTATTCAGGATTCATCATCTGGGAACCATGAACATAATTTTATGGCAATCCGTCCAATAGTTGTTGAGATGTGTTTCCAATTAGAAGCAGGTCTCAGATTTCTTTAAGCTCTTAAACTCTAAGTCTCTACTGAGTCTTTCTTGTCTTTTTCTGGTCTAGCGTCCCATATGGTCTAGCGGTTAGGATTCCTGGTTTTCACCCAGGTGGCCCGGGTTCGACTCCCGGTATGGGAACTACTGCTTTTTTAGGGACAGCCGTGGCGCAACAAGTTAAGAGTGCGGCTTTGGACTTTGGGTTGGCCTGAGATCCGTGGGTCGTGGGTTTCGACCAAGCGCAATAAAATAGATATGGTGGTGGTGAAGGAGACGCGCCTCCCCTGCCTCTGCGACCATGGCTGTGGTGCCCCTGAGCAAGGCACCAA
>JBBMJY010000010.1:17856933-17883385 GCA_037833715.1 Toxotes lorentzi
GTGTTTCATTCGCTTGGTGTGGGTAGAATGCAGAGAGTAATTTCCCCAGGAGGGATCAATAAAGTAATTAAAAAAAACAAACAAAAAAAAAACATTCATATTGCACTGCAGTGCTACTTACATCACTCAAAATGTCACCAGTGGTTCCATCAGATATAGCTAATTAAATTTAATGCCAAAAGTAGCTTATTAAAGGGCAAAATTAGCCATGTTCATCATAACTAATGTCTAGTTAGCTATTTACAGACTGGTGTCTGTAATCAGCCAGAGATCGTTTGATAGAGAAGGAAGCACAACTCTGTAATTTTGCTCTTTCACTGTGAGTTGACAATTTTCACAGCTCCAAAATAAGTTCAAAGTGTCCAAAATCCAAAGTGGTGTGATGTGAAGATGTTTTTTTCCTATTCTGTTTCCATTTAAATTTGTTTCAACGTTTTAACAATTTCAGCTCAGTTTCTTCTTTTTTGTGTGTATGGACCTCAGTAAGATAAGCGACCACTTTGTGGAAGCTAATGTTAATCCAAACAAAGAATAAAGAATTAAGTTTCTGACAAATAATGCTTTGTCTGTAAGTTTATCATGGCAGAAGGTCTATTTACTACAATACCCATGAGTCTGAGCCTTAGAGCTGCTATGGAGAAGAAGCCAGTCAAAGGTGTAAATCAGAGCTGCAAGTTCAAATTGTTGCAGTTGTGAACTACACATGGCATAACTGTAATTCTTTAGCTTTCAAATGACGTTAGAAGCATGTATAAAATTTTAAGCTTGGTTATTGGTCGATTCTTGGCAAAATGCACCTTGGGAGTTGTACTTAGCCTCTCACTTTAGGTTTTTATGTACACATCCTTGTACTTTTTCAGTGCTATTTCAGTGTGCCATACATAATGCTACTCATCTCATTTTCATTTTGACATTCAATGTTGGAATCTAAATTTGTGTGAACTCCATGACAAATTTAAAAGGATTTGGTTTCGATATTGCTCTCATGATCAGCAGTGTTCCCTCAATTCTGCTCTGTAAAACCAAGTCTGATGCACAGTGATGCCCTGAAGTCAGTGGTTAGTATTGATAAAGATATGGGGATATTATAAGCACAGAGAAATGCAACCATCTCATTTGCAACATGAAATAAAAGCTGTTACAAGCACTTTAACAGATATTCCTAAATACATAAGACATACCTCTACGCATACACACACCCACTCACACAAACACAGCTACAACCCTTCTATTTAGTTGTTGACTGAATTACAATTGTGAAAGTCAACTGTGACGTGAAATATTCAGAGGCTTCACACCGCACTTAATTTTGACACATACACAGAAATAGACAAACACACACATGCGTGCACACACCAATTTCTATTTCTGCATCATCTTCTCCAGGCTATATGAAGTTTTGCAATGTCTCTGTTTGGATGAACGTGAGTGTGTGTGTCTACCCAGAATGCTCTGTGACTCAGAAATCACAGAAGGGAGGGGTCAGGGCATGAGGCAGCGCTCACAAGAACACGTGCATGCTCAGTGACACTCTGTATGTGTGTGTGTGTGTGTGTGTGTGTGTGCCTTCTCACACAGACACACGCACATGCGCACAAACACAAAGTGACAATCCCCTGTTGATGTCACATATTTAGGTGTCCTGAGCTGTCCTCTGCTTTCTGTGGCTCCATCTGCCCTCACTGCTCCTAATCCAGCTCTCTCCACTAATCCACACACACACACACACAGTCGCGCACACACATACAATGCATGCATTTATACACACACTCCTATAGCTGCATAAACATGCACATACACAAACAAACATCTCTGCTGGCAGAAAAACAGATGGATGCACCTTCATACACACACAGACATACACATAGATGTTCAATAATACAAACCCATCTGCTCACACACATGCAAATCACACACACTCAAATCAGAGGCCTCTGCCAAAGCTCAATTATCTCCCAAGGTAGATGCTATTTAACCTTGTGTTGGCTACATCATACACTACTTGAGGGTAACCATGGTGATGGCTATACCAAAGGTCAAAATGTCTTTTGCTGAAAGCATGAACATGCATGCAGCATGCTTTGAATAATGAGTCAGGAGAAAACCAAAAGCTTCGGTCTGATGATAATGTCAGGTGAAAGGTTATAAGGTCAGAGGACTGATATCGTTCTTTCTATTCGAAGACTTAATGTGCACAGTGAATTCTATGCCACTGTGGCCTTTAGGTTTTGAGGTAGAGAAAATTTAATTTGGCACACTAACATAAGAATAGTGTGGTATACATGGCAGCTTAAATAAGTGCTACAACCTGAAATGTGTTTTCGGCTTACTGATTAAACACAACACCCCCCAAAATGTGTAACAATGACATCAGCAGCCCTACACACTGCATTCTTCAAGACCATCTTCTGGGTATGAGCAACCAATACAGCATCAATATTATCAACAATTATAATACAGAAGTTTCACATGAAGTTTTAGTATCCTTGTGGAACTGTTGGTGCCCAAGATAAATCAACATCCAATATAAAGTATTAAAAAAAACAACAACCAAAAACTAACTCTGTGTAGCGCCCCACCGTTAAACTTTGATGTGTTACAGGATAAAAAAGAAAGACAACATATTGTTTCTCTGATTGGTAGCCCCTGTACAATTTTTAGATGGTTTTGATACTACAACTAAACAAACTTCTGAAGTGGTAATAGAACTAACCAAGAGGGTGTGTTCTCTTATTGAAAACACTTTCTGGCAGCTAGCTACAGGATGCTAACAATGGCAGTGGCTGCTATGATCAAGGGTGGTGGGGATAACGTTGCTAGCTTGGTGGGAACAAGAATTTAATTTCACACAGCAAAGGACACATTAGCTGGCTGCACTAGAAGCAGCAGCCTCTAGATGATTTATTCAGATTTACTTTGACACAGCTGCTGCTCTAGCTAACTGGTGCTAATTGGCTAAATGTGGTAGTTGCTGAGCTTGCTAGCTTAGGAGGTGGGTGGAATATGATTGGCTGAAAAGTATGAAACAAACAAGTGACACTGTGAAATAAAACTCGTCATTAAATTCAAGTGTTATTGGGGAAAAACTGAAATAAATACAGACAAAAAAGCATTGTGAAATTAGGTTTTAGTTTAGGTTTTATATAATAACTCCAGTGGGTTATTGTGAAAATCGGAACGATTAAAAAAAGTTATAATAATGAGCTGAGTTTGAATTATTAAATTATTTCACAAATGATAGTTTCATTTATATATTTTACATAATTTAATCCTGTGATTATTCATTTCATAATTATTTATTTAATATCCAGCACTCTGGGGCTCCATATTCTTACATCTGGATGGATAATGAGAGATTTTACTTGGGTGTCAATATTTGCTTCTTCGTAGGCTCTGAACCTGACTCTGCGAATTTATGTAATGAAAGGGTGAAGGTAGAATGTGTGTCTCTGATTGTGTGTGTGTGTGTGAGTGTGTGTGTATGTGTGAGAGAGACTGCACGTGCCGGAGAAACAGCGAGGGCACAGATGGCAGCGTGACACAGTGTTCTGCCTTTCCTTTTACCTCTCCCAAAAATACACTAAATACACCATAGCCTTCACCCCTCTCTGCCCCCCGCCCCCCCCCGGCTGCATTGCATCCTTTTCTTTATTTATTTATATAGCTTGTGCTGCACAACCACTTATCTGTTATTAATAAATCGCTATTCTATTCTTCTTTCATTAAGGCATCATGCAGAAAGTATCCATACATCTGAATGGTATGAGGTGCTTGCTTCAGGAATTTGAGAACTCAAATTATGTATTGAGTTGGTACATCTCTCCATCTTTCATCCATCCATCAATCCATCCATCTATGCCTGCAGCTATTCTTTCATCTGTCAGTTCTGTCAAATCACTGTTAATCTGTGCTTTCCTTTCATGTTTACATCAAAGATGACCCCACACACACACACACACACACTCAGAGGCAGTACAATCTATGACAGCACTATAGTGCCAAAATCCTCAAGCACAAACAAGATCCACATGTGTGGATATAGAGGAGCCGCGCACACAAATTATTTTGTGTGCGCGCTTTCACAGCACTAGTGCGCAGAACGTCTCGATAGTGATGTTGTAGTGAAGGGGAAACCCTGCTTTGATCACGTGCACAACACAAAAGAATGAGTGACTGTTAACAATGGACGCACAACTACTGTCACTGATCTCCTGCTCATAAAACTTTAACCTGCTCACTCACAAGTGGATTTTCTTTTTGACTTGACTTAAATGTGTAAGTTATAAAAGAATATATCTTCAGATAAACTGGGCTGAGAAAAAAAAGAGTAATTTACCTCTCTGAAACTTTTTTCAACTTCAGTGGAGATTGATAGCCAGTCTAAATGAAAAAGGGGGTCAGGGATAAGAAAACAAAAACAGGCTGTACCATCCACTGGTGACCAACAGTTGCATCATACAATCAGTAATGACACTGAGTTACTGACTCAAAGCATGGTTTCCTCCTCACAGGCTCAAATACTGCTTGTGAGTGCTGTGAAAGCTGTAACATGCCTGTGCGGCTGTCTGAGCTGCACACACGGAGCCTCTACATCTGCGCGTGTGGATCTCATTTGCGCTTGTGGATTTTGGCAGGATAATGCTGTCATAAGAATCCATCACATTCCATTCAACGCACACACACACACACACACACACACACACACACACACACACACACACACACACACAAATCCTCTGTCTCACCCTTTTTCGTCCCCCTCCGATGAGTTGCTATCCTGCTTGTTGGACATTGGCTCCATTCAGCCTCAGTACCGTCCAGCGGCCAATCACAGGACAATGAGGCGGACCCCGACCTCGCCAGCCTGCTCAGCATTCGCCGGCGGCCCCTTCAACAGACAGCCATTTAAGAATCTGGGCGGCGATTGGCTGGGAGGAGCACGGTGGGAAGGACATCAGGGGGAGCAAAAGAAAGCTGGACAGAGAAAGAAGACACAGTAAGAGACAGACATTTAGTCACATTAACATTTGTCCTACAAAATTATACATTATATTTTGAATACACACTATTGTATAACATTTCATATATGGTTTCTATGCTTATCATGTAAATATTCCATGTCAATCCTGTATATTTAAACATTTCTTAATACATTTCTTTTTTTATATCTTTTTATTCAATATTAAATTATTTATGCATTTATTTCCTCTATTATGTATGTTTTTTTTAATCTTTTTTTTATGATTAGTGAAACCATTTTTCATCCTCCATATATCTGACCAAGCGGCTGAGTTACACATAACTGCTCTGATCAGTGGGAACAAACACAGGCTTAACTCAGTATTTGTAGAGGATAAAGGAGCTCAGTATGTTGGATGGTTTTGCTTAGTTTGTAAACCGGCTTACAAATTTAATAGACAAGACTTTATGAGTCGCCCAGTCATAGACTGGCGACCTATCCAGGTAGCACCTCACCTCTCTTCCACTGTCAACTGGGACTGGCGCCAGTCCCCTGCTACCCTCAGAGGATAAGCAGTGCAGCTAATAGATGGGCTTCTTGAGTTAAGACTCAAATGTCTATATTTATAGATGTTGCTTAATTTTGATCTGCTCTGAAGGGATTTCTTCAGTTTATACTGAGAAATCTTTCTCCCCCACTAAAAACTGAAACATAAGCTTCATTTAAAGGTACAACACTCAGGGTCTGACCCTTTAACCCGATTCATTTAATTTCCTCGTTAAATGTTTGAACAGACTTCATAGAGGCTCGCCATTCTTCTACAATACACCCTCTGTGTTCACTGTGCTCTGGTCACCACTACAATCCTGGATCTATTAGAGGAAACGGACTCCAGCCAAATCTAATTTACTATAAGCTACTTACAAGTTCTCTGAAAGGAATTTAGGATCAATTGTACTCCACAATTTTCATGAATGTTTTGTCACCTTTTTGCACCTGCAGTTCACAGCTACAGTTAGACCACACAAATACACAGGAAAGGCATATTCGTCTGCAAAGTGGTTTTCAATACATGGAAATAAAAAGACATTTATGCTCTAATTTTGCAGCCTTGCTAAGAGAGATGAATAAATAACCTTATATTGGCCTAAAAGACAGAAGGTGGAGGGAGAGTAGGACACATTTTTGATTTTTCTGCCCCATCAGGTCAATATAGTTTGGAAAGAAACCAATGTCAATGTAAATATCAGTGTTTTTTTTTTTTTGATTTGCAAGAAAACATTCTGTGGACACCTTTAAAGGGAGGCAAACAAAAACAGCTAGAACAAAGTTTCATTATTGTACTAGAATTTATGAAGAATAAACATCAGATGTATTCTCTTGGTTCTTGAAGTGTACAGGATGTCATGGAGTCATATTTTTGCATTAACTTAAAGTTATAATATTCATAATTGTCATTGTATCAATCCTCAGTGTTTATCCCCACTGTCCTCAATGTTTCTAATATTTATTGGTCAGTAATCCATTCCATTCAATTCATATACATTTTTAATTGCCTCTTTATATAGTAATTTTAATTGCTACTGGTGGAATCCACCTTTCAATAGCATACAAGTACAATACATCCAGGTAATGTGGAAGACAATCCCTTACAGTGAGCTCAGTAGTGACTGCTGGTGTATACCTACTACAATGCTGTCTGTACTTCTTCTATTACTGTTACTGCAACAACGATACTGCAACTACAGTACATGCGATACTTGACTTTTTGGGGGCATATGCCAATAACAATATTTAAACATTAAAGAGTAAGTACATGCTCGGTAAAAATCCTGCTTGCTCTGCCATCTAGTGGCTGCTGCAAGCTCTGTCCATGCCATGACATATGAAGCACTTCACAGTGATTTACACTGTAACGTAAAACTACATCAATGTCAAACAGAAAACACCTCACCACCTCGTGTGTGATGGCTCGTCAAAGGCTCTCTAAAAACTTTCCAGCAATGGCTCAATAATTGATACTTGTCTTTATACCATGACCACAGAGAATGCCAGATTCTGACTGGCTGGATGGAGGATGTGAGCAGCTTTCAGGCCTCGGGCATCCTGATCACTGAAATCAAAGAGAACAGCCTGAGCTTCTTCTGACAGGCTGAACATTTTGGTTCTCATAAGATAGGCTGTTAACACGTGTTAGCAGCAATGTTTTTCTTTAGTTTGACAGAGGTCATACACTCATTATTATTAATCATCATTAACTGTGTCTTGTTTCAGTGACTGAAACGTTCTGAGTGGATTATCATGCTCACAGCATGGACACTTTCCAGAGATTAAAATATTACTGTGTATTGATAGTAGGGCAACACTGATGATCCATTTGTAGAGTAATTCATGACCACTGTTACTTTCAACTGTAACACTATGATACTTTATTCTAATATAACTAATGCTAAAGACACCTTTCAGTCTTCATGCAGGAATAAAACCACAAACCCATCACATGCTTGGCCCACCCCTGCTGTATGCATATCACCCTGTGAGGAGCAGAGAGTGCCGGATGAGGACACCAGAGTCACCACAACACTGCTGATCTGGATTTAAATGTGACCCGAGCTGACCTGGTTCCTGCACAGAGCACTGAGTATGACCACTGAAAATAACTGCTTACGAAGAGTGGCTGATTCTTAGACTTAGAGAAAATCTTTGCCTAAATATACTACCTGACTACATTAATAACGATTTTCAATGCTGAATTTGCAGATACATTTCTTAATTAATAAATAAATTTAATTGTTTATTCTATAAAATGTCAGAACATTTTATAGAATAAAGCCCAAAGATATTCAATTAACTTAATTAACTATTATATCAAACAGAATAAATGAGCAGTTTGGAACCACAGTGAAAAATGTCTGGCACACTTTCCAAGATCAAAGCTCAGCATGATGTTATCAAATTTCTTATGTTCTAATTGCTTTATTGATTAATTAATTAATTAATTAATCAATAATTAATTAATTATTGATTAAAACCTAAATGATGATTGATTATTTTTATGCAAAAATAGTACAAAAATGTGCAAGAAATGTTCTGGTTTCAGCTTCTGTAATGAGGAGATCTGTTACTTTTCATTGTCATAAATCACGGTATGAGCTCCATCAAGCTACACATACAACACTCTACTTGTCTATAGATTAAATTCCTTGATTTGGGTGTCAGTCAGCTGAGCTCCACTTCTCCAGATGTGACAGTAGATGGCATCAGAGTGTGAGGGATCAGCTGGACCTCATTCCCTTGTGACACACTTATAAACCAATAACAGTCCATTTACAGTAAACCGTAGTTCAAATACTGGCATCAAACAGTAACAAGAAAAACGTTGGATATTTGTGATTTCTTTGCAATATGTGACAAATTCAGTGACTTCCTTCATGAATTTTAGTTTGTGTTTCCAGGACCTCAAAGTATTCTTGTTGTTTTAAGAGCCGGATTTATAAAACAACTACAACAAACGTGAAATAAAACAATACAGACATTTCTAACAGTAAATTATACTGTTATATATATATATTGCTACAATGGAGCATGACAGTGTTATACATGTGAAAAATAAATAGGAATTTGAGCTGGAAAAGTGGAATGAAATACATGAGAATACTCATATCATTACTCATATGAATACTTTATCTACACATAATTTTTAATCCCAAAATGAATAATTACATTGATAAAAATAAAACTGGGAAAGTGGAGAAAATGTGAAGATTGTGTTCTTTGGTCATGTCCCTGGATCACTTCTGGACTCAGGTTTTTCTGACTATAAATAATGTTTTAGTGGTTTCCTCGTAAATGGATCCCAGGATTGCAGTATTAAGAGCAGCTGAACTTTGCTGAATATTCTTTTAGTTATTGCAACGACATGTAGAACTGCACACTGACTCAGTGAGGATGAACCATCCTTATTCACAAAGACTCTCAGCTGTAATTGCTGCCACAGGAGCTTCTACAAAGTACTGAATTAAGGGGTTATTAAGTGTAGACTGATGCCCCAAAAAATCTCAATATTATCTACTTAAAATTAAATCTGCAACACTCAATTTTTGGAACTAAACTTCCTATAATCTGAAGCCACTGCAGGAGCAGGATTTTTATGTCAGTGTGAAACAGTATGAACATGTAAACTTCTGAACAAACTTGAGACAAACAGAGAATTTGAATGTGTGCATACCATAAACACGTGTTTTAAAAATGTATGTATGAATGTATTGTGTGTTGTGAAGCAAAGAGCAATTCTTATTCATCCAGCATAGTTTGCCGTACGTTTGCTGTATTATATGTAGTATTTTTGAGATATTTGTCTCTAGCCATATTTACACCTAACGGTGTTAACATGGAGGTAACACAGTGTTACCAGTTCCTGTCTGATACTGTTAATTTGTGTTTGCAGATTTCACTGTGTGTTTTGTTTCTTTCCTGTTTTGTAACCATTTTCTATTTTTGTTGTATTTGTGCAACTACATTTGGAACTTTGGTTTTCCAAACTGCTATGAGCCATTAAAACAAAATGAAAAAAAAGAAGGAAAACACAGAAATTTCAGGAAGTCAGGAAATAGAAAAAAATCGTTTTGCACTGCCCCCCCCCCCCCTCCACACACACCCACACGGACAAACAGATGCACAGTTGATGTGAACATTGTGTGTGCCAATGGGTCAGTGACGACATACAGATCAGTACATACACTCAGCTGTGTGCATACTGTACCATGCCTGTCCTGAAATAGGACTTGGCACTTCAGAGATCATACACAAGTATTACAAAAGATACACAAACATGCTTACTTACACAAACGCACTCTAGTGTCTCAGAGCAGGGAGGTTCTGGAGGCTGTCCAAGCTGATTAGACGACGAGAAGAAGCAGCACAGCATGATCAAATCTGACTGTCTGTCCCCCCTCCCTCTCCAACTCTTCCTCTCTGTTCCTTCCAAATCAACTATCTCTGTACTTTCTCCCACTCTATCGCTCACACTTTCTCCATAATCACTTCTAAGGCTCAGCAAAACCAGCAGAAAAACACTGCACACAAAACGGACGTGTAGAACACAATGATATTCCTTCTTTCTTTTGCCATAAAGGTTAACAACACAAGTGAACAACCATCTATTCACTTGTGTGCATTGAGATACACAATTTATACCAAACAAAACAATATATCCATTTACAAGCCCTTCTGAACCTTACATTCATATCACATGATCTTCATCAGTTTCCCTGAGTTGTCAGCACTGAAACGAGTGAAGCTTGTTCTCGCAGCAGCCTGTCCTGTGTAATTATCTAGTGCTTAGCATGTTGTAACAGCTGATATCTGGATCTTACAGGTCACTGGGTGCACGTTAGCTACAGGTGGTCGAGGAACGATCCGTAATACGGTTGAGTTGTGACTACTGTATACAGTCCATACTAGCGGATGTGTATCCTGGCCGAACATGCCATGTAGAAGCACATCAGCTGCTGCATGATATTGGGAGCTAAGATCTGACAGATCAGCGGGCTACATGGGGCTGGAAGCAGGACTTAGTGAGCCAAGCCAGGGTAAAAAGATTAGGATGTTCCGGGCTAAGATGCTTATATCCGTGCAAAAAGTTAATGACTGTTGGAAAGTCCCACCCTGTTTCTTTAACCAGACCTGGGACACACAGCACAGGGAAGATGTCATGGTGATGATGATGGCTTCTGAGCTAAATGCTAATTTCAGCATGCTAACCACATCCATGATGCTAACCTATGGATGACAGAATGACAATACCAACATGCTGATGCCAAGCAGGTTTTATCCGTACCATGATCACCTTCAGTTCAGCATGTTAGCATGCCAACATTTACTAAGCACTGAAAATAAAAAAACAAGAAAAACCAAATCGAAAGATACTGTCAACCGTAGAGTTGTGCCGGTAGCATGGCTAAAAACACCACTCACTGACCGAGGAATAAGAGGTAGGCATATAGCTAACAGTATATGACTATCTGCCCTCCATGTTCATCCACACATGGTAAAACTAACTTCTTAGATCTCAATTGAACCCTTGGCTGTTCGGCTGTTAATTTAAAGGCTGATGACACAGTCACTGTCTGAGCTAGCCATTTATCATTGTCCTCAGGATTAGTTTGGATACTCAGACATGCCATCAAAAAGGAAAAAAAAGTTTTTGTTCCAGTGTTCCAGGGATACAGGATCCAATGTTAAGTGTACAAACAACCCCTGATATGCATTAGCTAGATCTAATGCATCTTCCACACTTTTGTGAGACAAATTCCAGTCTTCCTATCACCGAGCAGCTAAAGAGACAGATATTCCTGTCACATTGATCAGGAAAACAAAAACACAACTGCAACAGAATGCTAATGTTGCTCTGAATGAATGTGTAAACGTTGGTAAAAGTTGGTTCCCCATACCAACTTTATAAGGTGACAGACTTTAATGTAACTTCACAGCTCCCACAGAGGTCAAACCGAAAATGCTGAGTTTAAGCATCAAAGTTAAGCCTTCACCTTGGAAACAATAGTTTGACAAAACGATCCAAGGTCAATTTAGCAGCTCTCTCAGGAGCTGGTAAGCTTGTGTTTGCTCAGTTGGCATGAGAGTGCGATGTTGCCATGGAGCTGATGAGCTGTACCTGAGCTCTGCGTTTTAGCCTATATTTATTTACGTTTCGGTGAATCTACGCGTCAAGTCACAGTCTGATGACTCTCACTGGAAAGACTATGTGGATTCCAGAAATACGTATATGACGTATGTGCACTTTCTAAGCATTAAGAAACAGCAGAGTGGAACACCGTGGTAAAACCCAGACAGTCCAGACAGATAAGATCACAGTAAAGTGTCTGTAGGTCATATTGAAATTACTGCAGCTGTCAACCTTATTATTCCTCCCGTCATCCCCTCATGCTCTCCCTCCACCTGATGGGATTACCACAGTCCCTCTGACACTTTGTTTAAATAAAAAGTTCCTTCTTCTGCTAAACTGCTCGGTGCATGTGGTGAAAACTTTAGTCAAAATTTACATTTCAAACCAACACAAATGGAAAAAAAAGGGGCAAACTTGATTCCACATGCAAGTCATCCCTCCTCATTTCAGGCTCCGTTCTCCCCTTCCTCGATCTCTTTCCTCCTCTTCCTCTTCTTCCTCTCTTTCCTATAGTTTTGCCCTCGTTCTTTCCATTCCCCGTCTCGCTCTGTGCCAGCAGCATCAAGTCCTCCTCCGTTCCTCCCTCGCACCACTTTCATTCTTTTATTTACAGCAATCATCTGCTCTGTGTGTTCATTGTTTTCCCCACTCTCATTGACTATGTATGGTTGCTGTTCCTCTGCCAGCGACTGCAATTACTGAGCGATGGGAGTGAGTGTGTGTGTTGGTGCTTGCATGTGCACACTCGTGTGCATTTCTCAGTGTGCATATATGAGTGCATTTATGTGACTGTGGGTGTCTGCACACAACTGTGTATGTACTAACGAGTTAGCATGCATACATATCCTTCTGGTCTGCATGTGTGTGCACTTTAGAGGACCTCTCGGGGTATACCATTGGTGTGTGTGTGTGTGTGTGCGCGTGTGTGCGTGCAATGTTTTTCTCTTTGCCACAATAAAAAACTTCAACTGACATGTGATGGGTGGACAATAGAAGAAGTACTGTACAGTAAATGTCATTTGTGAGCAATAAAATGTGGTTTAAATTTATTTCTGTAAAACTGGCCAGTTTAGGAATAAATTAGCTTCAGCACACAAAGGACATATTGAAAGTCAGATAATGGTTAAATATCAACATAAGCCTGTTTTACCATAAGCACACCACTTAACAAGTTCATTAAAAAAAGCATTTGAACCCTGAACAACACCTCCAAGGTACCACGCAAATGCACCACGAAAAGTTGGAGTATCAATAAAAACAAGACACAACAAAGTGTGATGGAAACAAACGAAGCAGATAAATCACGACGAAGAAAAACGGCAGCAGACAAAAACATCAGATCTGAGCTGAGTGATGAGGGGACTAACCTTCCTCCAACTAATACACAAAACAAACATAAAGGCAATATTTTCATCATGTTTCCACATCGGCTGAGGCTGAACTTAAGCTCCTTTAAGTACGTCATCTCATGCCGTCTGAAATGGTTTAGTGGCACCCGACTAGACAATTAGTGCCACCAGCTGTTTATCTCAACAGCAGTGGATGGAAAGGTGCATTCATTTGCATCTTCTATAAGACAGGACCAGGATCAGTGGAGAATGTAATGAAGTGACTGTGCATGTGATTTATTAACTCCGAACGAAAGTGAACTGAGTGTTAAGTTTTTAAGCCGACACTCAAACAAAAACTGTGGATGGAAACAGACACACGCAGGCTGTCGAGGGCACTGACCCTGGTCCTGATTCTAATTTCAGACGCCCCATCTGCTCATCCCCACAGATTAGAAGAATGTAAAGAATTATCCCACATGACACTGCAGCTTTACAGAGAAACTTCAGTGGATCTAAACACAGGGAGCCTGGGTACGAAGAACCTGTATCACGCAGACAAGTGTGACTTTCTGGTGTCCTTGTACTAAGGCTGTAGTTAAAGGTTAAGTTCATTATACATTAATCCGCTGATCATTTAGTCTATAAAACATCAAAAACTAGTCCTTCTGTGTGCGATCTGTGGTTCATGACTCAAAGTTATTTCATTTATGTTGGATTCATACAGAAAAAAGTGGCAAATCCTGCATCTGAAAAGCTGAAACATGCAAATGTTTGGCACTTTCGCTTCATAAATAACATTCTTTAAACTTGAGGTTACAGTTTTTTCAAGTGCTTGAAATTTCAACATCTGCAATCCCTTGACTGCCGAGAAAAATCATGTGGCAGACTGAAAGCTTCAGAGCAGCTACTGAGATGACCTACTGAGAATGAATTTTCTGCTGGCTGACTAATCAGTGAATCGTATCAGCACAAGCTTTGCATGCGAACGCAACGGACATTTAATCAATTTCAGTTTTTAAAGTTTAATAACTGCATCTATGGATGACCCTTATTTTCTAATTTAATAGCTGCAACAGATGAAAAGCCTCCATTTTTCTATTAAAGCAAACAGACTCTGAGCAGAGTTTAAGGCCGTGCTGTAACGCACACGTGTAGACACATTAGGGTGAACACTAGCATATTCCCATAAAGTCAAACAATAAAGAAACAAAAACAATAACCATGTTCCTTACAGTTAAAATTCCAATTTATTTTCCTTTAGTCTTTTCCTTAATGGTATAAACAAGCTCACACACACTGAGGCAACATAAAAACAAAGACTGACCTTCTGAAATCAAAGCTCTATAGTTTTTTTTCTCCCCTCTGTCTCCATACCCCTGCAGTCTCTCATCCTCCACCTCTCCTCGTTTGTCTCCATCCCCTTCATCCTCCTTGTTCTCCCCCTCTCTAATGATCAGCCAGTGTGAGGGCAGCCAAGAATGTCTGTCATGGCTGACCTTCGGTTCGCCTCTCCTCTCCTGTTTATGTGGATGTGTTAGAACGACTGCTCTCCCCCACACCTCTCTGTCCACTGTTGATGTTATTCATTCAGCAGAAGCTCCGGGCCTGCTGCAGCTGCATAACTGACCCTGCTGCTGGAAACATGTAGGAACAATCAGAATCTGATGCCCAGTCTTGTTGGCAAAGCAAGAACAATGAAAAAAAAAAGAAAAGGGGGCTGACTGTGGAATTGTGACGATGATTAATTCAACACCATTTTTACAAATTCTTCTCACTTTTTCACTGCACGTTTACACTTTGAGTTTCTTTTACTCATTTAAAAGTCATTTTACTAACACAAATCGTGATGTTCACAGAGGCGAGTGCTTTACGGCCTGTTTTTGGCCCTGGGTTTTGTCTCTCAGGTCACACAGAGGCCACTCTAACCCTGTGACTGGTGCAGCTTGAACAGTAGATAATGCTCAGGACTGAAAGACTTTTTCCCTCTACATCTATAATCTGATGTACAGGTGACAATGTGTAAATATTGTTCTAATAAAATGCTGCAAAGCTGAGGCAGCAGAGGACAGTGGCTATTTCTGGAAATGAACTATATTTTACTGTTGAATTCTTATTCTGTACATTTTATTTTGTGATGTGAGTTTAGTATAGACTGTATATAAAATGGTTAGAGAGGTAAATTCATCTCTTTTTTTGTTTTTTGTGTGTCATTATGTCTTAAAACAATCTTTCAATCTTTACTATAGAGGACATATCAGATAATAAATAGTCCCAGAAGTCACTGTGTCTGCACCACTTCTGAAACCAGACATGCCACGTCCTCGAATGTTCGCTTCCATTAATATTCCACAAAGGACTAAATGAGGCAGACATACAAAATAAAATGCCAAAAAGAGGGAGGCAGTCTTCTGGGTAATGTTCCTGTTTTCTTGTGGCTGATTCCACACACTGGTTGCGAGTAATCCAATCAAAACGAGTCCATTTTTAGAATTAAATGCAAACCTTACATTAAGCGCTGCAGCCTAAACACGTGTAAAATCCAAGCCAACTTAATCAAAATCTTCATTTCATGTAGAGAAAAAGGTGGTAGGAGGTCTTCAGTCTAACTAATCACAATAAAAAAATAGCAGAATAGCTCGAACAGCTACTGGAGCTGAGAAGAGATCATGTAACAGTCTCAACTTCCACAACACCTTCTGGTGTTAGAAAAAAAATGTCTTCATGCTCCTTGTGCTCCTGCCACCTCACATTTTCTGAGCTATATCTCTAACAGAATCTTCTTTAGGAGTTTTGCTGCTGAGGATAAACAGTTCTCTGACCCTGAGGACACAGTGTCGGTGGTGGGGATAAAAGCTGCGACTATTCTGTTATTGGATGGACTTAATAACCTCTAGTCCAGCTTTCCTCCCTATAAAAACCCCTTCCTCTTCTAATCCTTTCTTTATATATGACCTGTAATTCCTCTCTCAGCTCCTCACCAATCCAATCTCATATCTGATATTATCACTTTAAGCCATTCTGAAAATGCAGTGGGTATTGGAATTGGGAAATAAACCTAGAGCAAATTCGAATCCCACCACTGAATCCCAAGGCCTGGCAGCATCTAGATGGATGTGGGTTTCTGTTTTATGACCTTTGCCTCTCTCTCTCGTCCTCACTCTGTTTATCTCTTCCCGGATATTTAAACTTTTAAATTTTCTCGCTGTCCCCGTCCTAAACTCTCACCGGTCAGACTGAAAATACGTCAGCTGCACCAAAAGATGATTCTGCTGGCAGCAAATAATCATGAGAGACAGACAAACGGACAAATGAACTATAATGCAGTTTCATTCAATGACCTGCAAGCATCCAGGAGGTCACACATTGTATTTCATCAGTAGTAAAATGTGGCAATACAAAATACAAATACTAAACCAAAATCAGGTGTCACATAAATGTGCTTGAGACTTAGAGATTAGTGAAAGCACAAAGGAAAACTGCTGTGCCATCGGCGCAAGACCACAACATTTCTAACCGCAGACACCAACACCTGTGTTTTAACAACAGGACCTTTGACACAGAGGCATATACTGTCTGCATGGCTAGGAAAACTATCAACAATGAATGACCTGAGCAGAAAAAAAACTCTGGCTAAGCAGCCTCAAAGCTGAGGTTATGCCAACATCTGCTACCGTGTCAGCTAAAGCAACACATGAAAAAAAAAAAAGCCAGGCGAAGACAGGACTATGGCTCTTTCCCAACCAGCCCAATCCCCCACCACCACCCCCCCACTGGCTCTTCATCATGGAGGGTCACCCCGTACGAAGTCACGCTCACAGCTGTGAAGGGCTCTCTGCATTAAGTGGGAGCGCGTAAATAAACAGCTAAACTGCGGGAAGCAGTCACTCTTGATCTTATGAAAGAAACATGGGCACAGAGAGATGCCGTACTCTCCCAGCTGCTCAATTATACTATGTGCTGCAATAACACAGCCAACAGCAATTAGAGATAAAGGTGATAAAAAAAAATATTAAAAAGATTTTTCTATGAGAAGTACATTTACATGTCTAAGTGCTGTACTTAAAGTACAGTAACCAGTTACTTTTCAGACTAAGGGTCGACATTATAAAACTTTATATATTCTTCAGGATTTAAACAGCGTCTTCCAGCATCACCTGTTGTGACTCTTCCAAAAAGCAGTGTCTGGTTAAAGCCCCTTCCTTCTCTAATGCGTCTTTTTCTCATGAGAAAATTACAAGCAGTAAAGCTGGATCCCACGCTGCCTCTTTTCCCGTGAATTCCTCGTGTGCACAGGCAATTTCCATCCAGCACAGGGACAATGAAAAACACTATATAAAGAGGTAATTACAGAGTGGAAATGCATCGAAAGAAGATTGCTGAAAAGATTATAACTTTAAGTTGGTTTTGCAGATAAAAACTTCTGTACTGTACAGTGCTGCCATTATAACACTTGGCCACCTGTTCTTGGTTTTCAGAACTGAAGTTAAAGCACAGAGGGTAAAACACTGTAACTGTTCAATATAATTTCAATAAAATATATATATGTGTATGAAAATTCAATGGATCCCTAAGGTGAACATACTGAGAAACAATGCTTCTTGTCTCGGCCCTAAATTTGCATACACTTTCATACAGTCTCCACATACTGTAAATCATTCCTACTTATTTTCATACCTCATTTGCACATCCAGCATATACGGTCTTGCACTGCCCTGCAGATTTACAGATCGTAAACTGCAAACATTTGTTAGCTCATAAATATGTAAGAGGTCAACAGAACCTTTCCTGACAACAAACTACAATTCATAAAAATATTCATTCAAAAAACGTTGTTGTGATACAGACCAGTCGGTCTTCAGCGAGGTTCCAGGAGCTCAGAGCATCTTTTAACCCCTGCGCAATTATGTGCTCATCGGGAAAGTAAGCTGTTTGGAGACAAACGCTCCGCAGGGCCCAGTTGTCGTTGATAAAATGTGCCGTTAATCTCATGTAGGGCTAGCCCACAGTGAACTACGGGAGCCCAGGGGGTGCATCTGGCGTGGAAGTTTAATGAAAAAAAATAGATTTTCATGAAAAACAAATTGACCCACAGAGTAAATTGGAGTTAATTGATAAAATCGATTTATCGCCCAGCTCTAAGAACAGGTTATTTTCAGGCTCACTGGTTTTTCTTTTTTTCATGTTATCTCTTTATCTTTAAGGGTTAGTTTAGCTTTCTGCAGTGAGCTGTCGATCAAACTGTTTTCAATATTCATCTTTGTTATCAGCATCTTTCTGTCATTACTACGGCTTCCCACAAGGGTCAATTAAAGGGCTGCTTAGCTCATTTTGAACCCAAGTTGCATTATTATAATGCACATGTGAGAATGTGACGCTGAAAACAGTGTGCTGTGTGTCTGAAGACCTCACCACCAGACAGTGTGTGTTTCTGGTTGGGTATCCCTAAAACAAATCACATTACAGGAGTTTATCACTTCAAATTCTGATGACCACTTTAAACCAGAGCCAGTTAACTGTACTTAAATACACTACCAGGAGCTGGGCAGGTTTGTGTGTGATGATGAAAACCCTCTTGTCTTTTACTGGGCCTTTATCTGTACTTCAACATCGTTCTACAACCAAAGTGTACAACCATGACTTCTTTCTGGACTTGCCTTTCAAAAGCCTTAACTTCATGGTGTTACACTTAATTTGAAATTAGCTGCCATTCAGACTAGCAAAGACTTAAAGAAAGTTACAAGAAATATATCAGATATGAGATTTAAATTTGTGATCTGAAAGACTTCATTTCTGCTCAATAAAGACTAAAGAGAAAAGAAGACCATGTTAATTGTGATGGATTACCCAGCTCCTGCAAATTAAAAGTTTGTTGAAGTTATCTGTCGTAATTTAGAAGAACAGAAAGCAACTTTTTGTAAAGGGAGGGGGGAAAAATGAAATCTTCTGCTATGCCATGAGGTGGATTGTGCACAGATAAATTAAGAGTAATGTGAAGAGTGGCCTGGGGGATTGGTGATTTGATGATTAATGAGGATGTTTTAAATTAACTCTCATTTTTTGGAAGAACACTGAAAACGTGTGACAGGAATCCTTTTGGAAGGCGGTATCATTCTCCAGCCTTTCTAAACCCAAAAACTCCACAGCAACAGAGTGAGGAACCGATTAAACAGGGTGTTTTCATACTTCAAAGCTTCAAAGCATCTCTCTGTTTTAAAAGATACAGACCAAGTCCAGTCTTAAATATTTACATCTGCGTTTCATTATTAAACTGTTTCTGGACCACCTCTTTTCATCTCAACATGAACTATTCAAATAATCATTATAGTGCATCAAATCTCTTTACAGAACTAGGGAACAGAGCAGTGGTCGACTTCTAACAAGATCTTCTAATGCTGTGAATATTTATCCAATTGCTACTTTCATCTTTTGTACAATCACATGCAAATCACACACAGGCTGTTAGAAAGTAACCTAATACAGTATTACACATATCAGACTGGCCCGTCATTACATGACATTCTGTTGTTTCAGTGGGAGATCGGAGGGTCGGATCACAGCGGCTCATTAATCCTTGTCTTCGCCTCTTTTCCAACTTTGTCTTTAGTGTTTAATCTTGAAATACACATTATGATGGTGCAAATGCTTTTGCATCACATTTCATATGATGTGACCATTTATGATATAGGATGTACGAGTAGAAATGAAACTGTAAAAGCACTGGATTGATGCAGTCATATAAAGGGCTTCGTCAACCTTACGCCAACATCCAGACCACCATGTAATTTATTAACGTAATTAATGTCATTTCCTGCAGACGCTTCTTTCTCTTTGTTGAGATGTTGTTGTCTCGTGTCACGCAAAACACAATGAGATCAGTGATGTGACTGGTTCAGAGTGAATCATCTCCACCCTCAGAGTTATGTTCCACCTCACTGAGCCGCGCGGCACTTTGCACACCTGCTCTCTTTTAGCACAATGCCATGTATTTCGGCATCACATGCATATTTCAGATCCCTTTTACAGGACTTTGGTTTTAAAGTGGGTCGACTGGAAACACTAACACGTCAGCCGGTGACTGCATTTACAGCCAAGCTTTGGAACTTACTGTAGCCTAATTAGCTAAGTAGCTACAGCTGCCAGCGACAGTTACCATAACCTTAACCCAGTGAAATCAAACCAGAGATGAAAGAGGACTCACTGTTTCAGAAATGACTAAATCTGCCACCATTATCTCTGCACATGAGCCATACCAGAAGAGAAGGCATAGCAACAGTCAATGATGAGAAGCAATGTTAACTCTAAAAAACCCATCTTTATCAGTCCTGTACTGCAGTTGCTCACTGGCTCACATACATGTTAATACCAATCTGTGGTGCCATCATGCCAATATACAGTATAATCAGGTTCTATTCAAAGTAGCTGGATATAAACAGGAGCATCTCCACAGGAAGGACAGGGGGCGGATGGCGGGGTAAGGCGAGGACGCCATCAACCTAAGTCTGCTCCTGTTTACCATGTAACTGACCTGTCTGACCTTGAAGGGTCATTTTTATGGTAAAATACTGGATCATATTTTCAGCTGCAGGTTTCAACAAACACTGATTTTCACTCGTCTATTTCAAACGCGTGATGGAACAAATATGCTTCACAACAGTCTACACAGGCTAAAGGTGCATACCTACAGTGACTGTGTCTTCGCCTCTCAACTGTCCCTCAACACCTTCACTCACTACAGTGCCTGAACGTATCCTGTGCAGACACAGGAGGACGACTGCAGCCGCTGCAGCAGCTTTCCCCTCACGGTCTGTGCAGACACTGTGTGAGAAGTAAACCGAAATCAGCTCAGCTTATTTGCACTCTGCCACTCACTGTCAGTGTGAGTATAATTAAATGGTGCTTCGCATTAGTTCAGGCACTTCAGCACTTAAGTCTCACGCACATTGTTTGATTGCCGTCAGCCGTCTCATTAACGCTCAGTATCATTGGCTTATTCACCAGTTTGTTGTGACCCTGCAAACTCGTCTGCATGGCTACTGTGCAACAAGTGCACCAACTATGTATGGTCCGCCTCAAGCAGACTTATATAGCCAAAATCAATGAATTAGAAAATGAATCCGACACAGGGCCTGCAGATTGCTGGTGTTCAAACCAGGGATTATAAATAGACTAATAACAGTTTATTTATCACATTTTTCACAGTTCTCTGTCGCCCTTTACATTTTTTTTGTCTGCCCTTCATGTGCAAAACAATGGATATTATGTGTTCATATATGAGAGACGTACACTTCCACTCTTCTGTTAATGTATTCATGTTTAACAAAGTAGCTTTACTGAAGTCACCACTGATGCAGCCAGTTGGTTTTAAGGCCTGGACACAACAGGGATCAGTTGGTTTTTGTGGCAAAATTAGTTAATTCTAATGGAATTGAACAGAGGAGGTGAAAACTAATCCATGTGAATGTTATACATACAGTTCAACTTTAGAAGATGAATTTGTGCCACTGACCACTAGCAATCTGTCTTGACAGTGCTGACCATTGAGGAGACAGAGAGCCGGAATATCCAAAACAGAGGAAGCTTTCCTTAGATTGGAAAAACTATGGCACAGCCATATTTAATCCAACTGAGAATTTGTGAATGGAGTTAAAAAAGGCTGTTCACTCATCAGTCCCATGCAACCTGACAGAGCTTGAATGGTTCTGCAAAGAACAATGGGGGAACATAGCAGTAAAGCTTACAGAGACGTATCCACAGACACTCAGCACTGATCAGTGTCAGAAAAGCCACATTAAATCTACTATGACTCAGGGGGGAGGCGGATAGTTTTTGTAGGCACTGTACCAACAATAATACATCTCAAATTACATCATGGAGTCAGTCTGAGAGTACATGAAGAGACAGAAGCAACTGAACTAGCCTAAATCCACAGAGGAACCGTGGCAAGTTCTCCAAGATGCTGGGAACCGCCAACCTGCCAAGGACTTAAAAAAAATGAGCCAGTGTCTCAGAGAATTGATGCTGCTTTAATGGCAAAGAGTCGTCACACAGTAGGTTTTTTTTTCTGCTTACTGCACTTTGTATGAAGTTAACTGATAAATACAATTCCTATTCATGGCATTATTTTTGAAGGCATCCTCATTTTACCTTCAGTGT
Source organism: Toxotes lorentzi (assembly GCA_037833715.1). Taxonomy (NCBI): domain Eukaryota; kingdom Metazoa; phylum Chordata; class Actinopteri; family Toxotidae; genus Toxotes; species Toxotes lorentzi. Next base: position 17,879,063 of record JBBMJY010000010.1, read on the forward strand.
CTTTGCACAGCACTTTATATTTAAGTAATGGCTGTCATGACTGGATTATATTCATTAAATAATAATAATAATAATAATTTAATAAAATTACAGATTAGCATCAGTAAAACCTTAAACAACTGTTCGATTTTTTTTTTTTAATTCGGATGGTTTTACAATAAGAGTGTACTATCTTTTATTTACAATATGTACCTGACAAAAAGGCTGTACATACTTTAAGTTAATGCATAGTAAAATACACTGGAGCAGTCTGAGCACAGCTGTTTGCAGTGGTCCAATGGTCAAGCGATACAGTACATAGAACCTGCCTATGCTTTAATTTTTCAGAGAAGCACACAGCACACTTTTTATGAGGCGGAGGTACATAAAAAAATAAGGGATATCATGCATGCTTTAGGAGGATCCCAGGATCCTTTAGGAGGTTCCTGATAGATGATGTATGCTGCTATGGAGGACTTTGGCGGACTTTGCCATGCTGCCCTGATCTTTTAGTAGCTGGCTTGGCTCTCTCCATAGTAAAAAAAAATCAGGCAGGACTAATAAAGTTTAATTATTAACACACTATAACTCATCTGGTTAATCCACATACAAATCAGAATATAAAAAAATACACTTTGTGGTTTGATGGGGAGAAATGTGCTGGAACTATTTTGTGATAAACCCCAGTTTTCCATGTGTCCAGCGCTTTAGTGCAGCCAGTCTGTCTCTGGTGACAGATATGACTGATGGACGCAGGTTGTAGTCGAGGTGTGAAGACAGGAAGGTACCAAACCTCACTGTGACTCCCAGAAATCACTGCACCGTGCTTGTGTTTCAAAAAAAAAAAAAGAAATCAAACAGCACCAACATAAGTCTTTTCTGATTGATGCTGATCAGTTGACTTAATGATTGATAAACTAAATGTCAAATGACTAACTGTCAGATGAATGTAGTGAAGAACTCATACACAGACAACAACTGCACTTTAAAAAAAACTACAAACTACAAAAGTGAAACATTAAACTGCAGAGTACTCAGTGGGTATTAGTTTTATACACTTCCACGCCTGTGGAAAGTCATGTCTGTAAAGAAATGAGTTTCAGGCTTCTGATTTATATCACTGTGATTTGTCGGGTGGAAAAATCCTGTCCACAAATTCACACACGTACACACTCAGCATGATTGCAGTGATAGTCTCAGAGAGCCCAAGGATGACTCATTCAACGCAATTTCATGTACCTGTACACATACACACACAGACACACACACACACAACGAGATAATTAGATCTCATCCAGCTTCTGTCCCCATATGCCCTTTAATGTCAAAGCAGCTGGTTTACAAGCTGGTGTGTATCGCTGGAAGGACTCAACACAATATATCACTGTAGTGTCACAACAAAAATGCTGAGTCATGAACAACTTAATCAGTTGCATCAACGGTTGTCTGCAGCTACATCAGTCTCTTACTGAGTTGCCTTGAATGTTTCTTTGTCTTCCTTTTCGTTTGGTTCGTGGACCGTCCCTGACACACGGGCAGACCTCAGACTGAATGGATAAACAGGTGATTCACCAGGTTTACACAAACTTTATTAACACCTTACAAAGGTATGCCTTGTAAAAAGGATATCAGAGCTAGCAGTTTGAGTTTATAAAGTTTTTGTTGACTTTTTCCTTTGACTTTACTTGATCCGTTTTTCAAAATAGGATGCTAAACAATCCACTTTAACATGTCAGACATCGAAAATTCCCTTAATTTTGAAACTACTTTAGTATAGCTGTAAAACCAAAGCTGAAGCATTAAGTTTCAAATACTGATGTTACATTTACATTTCACTCAGCAGTTGCTTCAAGCTACTAACTTAGCTGAGGCTTGTTTTCTGAGCCAACTCCCTTCTGTGTTTCTGTTTCTGAGGTTTCTCTGCTAAGATGTATGTTGTGGGAGAGTTCAAATTCAGTTAATGACCTTTACTGCGCAGTGTTCATCCCATCTCTCTTAATACCCTGTCTGTCTCCACTCTGTATCATCTAATAAGGCCGAAATGCCAGTTAAATGTCAGTTAGTGACGCAAAGAAATGAAAACTAAAAGTATTTTTCTTTTATCATTAGAATAAAATGGCAAGCGATGGTGCAAGTAAACGAAAATATGTGGATATTAATCATCCCCACTATATTACTGATGCATTCTTTACCCCCCTCGCCTGCAGAGCATCGTGTTACTGAGGAGAGGAAAAACAAGAAGAAAACATACTGATAAACAAGCAGAGAAAATAAGAAAACACAACTCACCGTTGCATTCTTCTCTTCCCTCGTAAGGCTCTTCCCCCTCCTTTCCTCTTAGCTGTCACACAATACGGATCTTCTGAGTGTTTCCTCTTCTTACTTTGACAGACGGTTTATAGTGTTCTGCATTAAATCTGCCAGGTAAGTTTTTATTCTTTGTGGTTTTGCCTCCGAGAAGAGCTGAGGAGGATTTCAAGAACTTCTCCTGCTCCGTGGGCAGCTTTAGTTCTCTCTACAGAGTGAAGAAGCTTGAGGCAAGGGGGAACTTCTGAGTGTCGTCTGTGATCTTCAAAAGCAATTTCTGATTTATTACTACTGCTTATACCGCGAGGCTCACGTATGATGTGACTTTGCTGAGGAAAAAATGATAGTGAAGTTTCCTGCCAGGTGGTACTCCTGAGTCTCCCCCTCTGTCTCTGTTTCTCTGGAGGCCTCCCTGGCTCCTGTTGCTATACTCCTGCCTCTAAGGCAAATGGAAGATGCCGGAGTGGGTTGTCTACTGGGTAGATTGAAGCAAGTTATGCCTGCTGGGTAGACTGAGCACCAGGATAGTGAATGCAGTCACTGAAAAGCTCCCTTCTGATTCCTTGACTGAGAGTCTATCTAGAAGCTGTGTCTGCTGAGGTATTTCGTTTCCAAGTATATTGTATAGAATGGTGAGGCTGTTATAAGTGTGCAGCAGCCTTTATGGCAATACAACCCTTTTCCTTCCAGTTACAAATCGCCCAAGGTCCAGGCTACAACTGTGGATCTGTACAATTTAGGCAGTGAGCAGGTCTGAGCTGGCAGGTGGTAAGACCTTGGACGGTCATTGCTGGTCGTCTACAGTGGGGAGAGCTTGAGAGGCCCTACAGGTTGTCACGGTAACAGCAGTGAGAAGTCACAGGTGTGTTTTTGCACTGTGCTCCAGTCACTGGCTTGGCTGTTTCGGTGGAGGAGGTAGGCAGTGGGAGAAAATTCCCTGAGGTAAATGAAGAAATGTTGCACGAAGAGAAGAGGAACCGAGAACAAATAATAAACTGCTGTTTTTTTTTTTGTTAGGGTTAGGGTTTTTTTCTTCCTTTTCTATTTCTCTTGGAGGTAGACGGCTGAAGAGGTCTTCTCTGACTGAATCAGAGGAACAGGAGAGGACAGTGGGAGGTAAAAGTGTGCTCTATCAATCTTGAGTATACTTTTCTGTCTTATGCCTTTTGAAAAAGGGAAATGCTGGTGGTTTGCCTGTGTCCATCTGAAAAGGTCGATGCTTGGCTTTGCCTCTTAACATGTACGAGGGGGCTTCTTCAGGTGCTCCACCTATGGAAAAAAAACAATAACGACAGGTTACGACATGACTACAGCACATTATTATTTTTAGCACTGTTATTGGAATCCAAGGAAAGGGAGTCCAATTCTGGTGATACATTTTATAAGTCTGATCCAAGCTGTTGTCTCGCCCATGTTTATGACTGAAGAATAGGTGAGAAAAAAGGTTTTGCCAGCATAATCCTGCTAAAGTTTCTTAATTAAAAAAAAAATGTATCTGTCAAACAGGTGGAAGAAATCAAAAGTTTTGCCAGGTGAAAAAGATTTTTTTTTGTTTGTTATTGTAATAGAGCAACTAATACTTTGCTCCATAATGCCCTAACAGCAAGTTATGTAACAAAATAGAACAAAACAAATGTCAAATGTCAAAACCTGTTTTCCTCACCTGTTTCATTCATGACAAAAAAAACCTTTTAGAAGGTTTGCTGTGCCAAAACCTTTGTTTTCAAAGTTCATCCTGCAATAACAAAAGCTACAGTACTTGATCACATGTTCAGTATGCAGAGCAGCTACTGGGTAGAAAATCTATTGTTGAAGCCACATTTGAATGTACACAATGTACAGACACACAAACACGTACACAACACATTCCCCGTTAATCTTCTTCCATCTGTGCAAGCTGCTCTTGGGTTGGGTTTCTGACAGACACACATAATTCTCTTTGTGTGACTGTCTTTCTTATAAAGGCAAACACGTGTCAGGGCCATGCTGAGGAGCCACACACAGACACACACACACACACACACACACACACACATA
>JBBMJY010000010.1:17883485-17903273 GCA_037833715.1 Toxotes lorentzi
TATATATATATATACACACACACACACACAAGTGGAGGCTTCACCATCCTGTAAGTGGTCAACAACAAGTCAAGGCCTGTTGTCCATTTTATGAGCAGATTTTTTATGACACACACAGACCACTTCTTTTTTTTTTTTAATCAGAATATCTTCCGTCTGCCTGACTGAGGCTCAAGCTGTCTTCACAAACACCCTCACACACTCACACACTCACACATATGGCTAAACCGAGATGTGATGGTGGGGACTGGAGCGCAGTGAAGACTGAAGTCAAGAAAATGGGCTGTTATGTTTCTTATAGTCAGTTCTGTATGTGTATACACACATACCTATATTGCAATAAGCTGAGGTTAGCACATAAGCCAATCTGTCCTCATTCCCCTCCCCTCACTGATACGGTGTAGCAAATAACAAACACTCTAATAGTCTCTTCTTCCTGATACACAGGAGTCTCTCAGGCAAACAAAGGAGACCTCAGCAGCAGGTCTAATTAACCAACAGCAGGAAACAGCAAATGAAAGAGACATCAAGATTAATTAAAATGAAGGAAGACAGAAGAAAAGAGAGCGGAATGAGAAGATAGGGCTATTTCATACAATATGCATCATTCTGTAACCAGAGGGAAAATGACTTCCCGCCCCCATCAGTTACAGTGACAGATTTACAGTACAGGCTGTTATCACTGGCGTACCAGAAATACTGCACGAGCGTCAGGACGGAAAAGAAACCCCGAGTTGATGGCTGATAAACCGGCAGCCGTCACCAAAATGCTGACATTAGAATCACCTCTGTGCCAAAATAGCCTCAAATAGAGCCGCTAACATGGCTGCAGAATCCATGACATGGCTAGAAGATCAGGTCACCGTGAGTATGGCAAAATATCTGGTGAGGAAAAATGTACATGATGTTATGTACTGCCATACTGCCCACTACTAACATGCATTGTATTTTGGTTGAGTCCCACCTGAGCCACACATTATTATCTAAACGTGAAAATCTTTATTCTGATAAAAAAAAAAAAATTCATACCTGAATAAAAACATTTATTCAGCATTTTTTTACTGTATACTGATGAATGGGAGTGAGTGAGCTGACTGCCTGTCATTATTTTGTTTCTGACCCTGAACTTTGACCTCGGAGATGAGGCAGGAAACCAAACAGGGGAGTTATTCCAGCCATCAATAAACTATCAGTGTTGTTGTTATTGTCTCTGAACCTGCTGACTTGTCCTCTGCTACTAAGAGACTGGCACACTGAGCTGGAACAGCGTGCATGAGTGTGTGTGTGTGTGTGTGTAGTGAGCAGAGTCACTTGGCAGAGGCTCAGTCTCAGTATTTGGCAGCAGGTAGTGATGAGGTCATACCGTATCAGGAGCTTTTCTTTTTCTTTTTTTTTTGTCATGACTCTTTTACAAGTTTGGATGTGGATGGATCTGAAGCCTAGAAAACACTCACCACCCCGCCTACACACACTCTGTAGAGACAACTGCTGGTACTCAGCCAACTGAGTGTGTGTGCGTGTTTGTGCGTGAATGAAAGAAAGCAAGAGACCTTCTTTATTCCCTGGCAGCGAGACGGACGCAACACAACTCTGCACCAGTCGCACCGGGCTAAATAAAATATTTTTTAGCAGTATTTACTAAGACAAGACACACTTTTGTTGTGAAAGGCTAAAAAAAAGATAAGAGCATAATCTCTAAATATAAGTGAAAATGTCTTTCCTTGCCTTGAAGCCCCTCTTTCAGATGTGCATTTTTTTAATTTGCTAAGTAGCTGGGCTGTAAAATTTGAATCCTTTGCTTGTTAGTCACAGTGTGGCTCTGCAGAGAGCTGTGGTGACAGAGCACTTATAAAATACATATGAATCTATAGAGCAAAAGCATAGGATCCATGTGATCCTATGGAACTGGTGAAGCCTGTTTAGCAAAACATTGTGTTCTACAGTTTGATGGCAGTAAAGCGTTGCAGTAGGCTGATAGTGTTTCCAATGTGGGTGTGTAATGAATCTTTCTCTGACAGTATTCATGTCTAACTAGAGCATTCTCACCTTTGAAAGCTGTTATTCTTTATTTATAGGATATTAACACAGCAACAAAATCAGGGAGGATATGATATTGAATCCAACAGTAAGTACAGTACAGTATTTAATGAGAATTTCAAGCGTTAATGTTGAAAATTAGGTCATGAGTCAAACTGGAAAGGATGCCTCATCAGAGGCACTGCAGGAATTAGTATGTGGATTTCAGACAGTCATTCAGGCAGTAAAACAACATATAAAGTGCAAGACAGACTTACGACACTGAAGTAAGGAAGTTAGCGCTTTATTTTACAGGTCTGTAAATTCCAACTTCTTTCTAATAATTCCCAAGATTCCTGGAAAGAACTATTTTATTTGGCACTAACTATAGAGAAGGTGAAACACACGCAGTGTTCAACTGGGACAGTCCAAAATAATGAAGACTACACTCTTTTTAATAGTGCATGCAAACATGTACAGTTTGCAGTGTGCAAATATACAATTCAACATGTACAGCATAAAGAAAAGAGTTTACAACATTAAGTGAATCATAAATCTTTATCTGTCTCTTTGCTGCTGTGACGGATGCAAATTCCCCACTGTGGGACTAATAAAAGTGTATCTTATCTCTTATCTTATAAATGAATGTTTTCATGGGTTTAAGTGACACAGGTCTTTTCAGGAAAATGCCTCCAGGAATTACACTGAACATTATCTTTGTCTTGTTTAAAACTGAATAGAAACTACTTAGTTCTTACCAGGAAGTGTGTGAGAACTGATGAGTGAATTATAAGGAGGTAACAGACCCATAAACTAAACGTAAAAGATGAGCCTCATCAAGCAAAGATGTTGCAAGATGGTAATTAGTCAAAGCCACAGACGCGAACCACCAGGAAATAGAAAACTTTATTTTTCTGTGAGCAGAACATTCACTTTTTAAAAGCTGCAGCAAGTTGAAAAACAGAAAGGTTTGATCTTTCTAATAGAACCTGAAAGGAGCTATAGTTCATATTCTCAGTGATACTGGGTGGAATAAAATAACATTAAACTTAACTCATTTGACTTTAGCTGAAATTGCCACAATACTGATGGTTGCTTTTCACTTTCCAAAGGGAGGTCTGACAGAAAAAGTCAATAAACTCCATTATATAACTCTTAAGTCCTTATAACATACTATAGGACTATTATAAGTGGTCAAGTGAATGTAGGGCTCCAGGAAAATACTTGCATGCAGCACTTACCAATAACACGTCCCAGCAACTAGCTGACTGTAGTTATAAAATCTTGTCTCTTTATTTTCTATAAAAACCTGAAGATCCTGGATGGAAAAATGGAACCTAAACAGAGAAGGCTATTAAGTCTGTCTGCCTGACAGAGGATAAAATGACATTTTTCATGCTCACTCTCTTCTTCTTTCTCTGCTCCCAATTAAAGTGAAATGAAAACACTCAGTGGACAGACTAAATCTGAATGGCACATTCTCTGGGAAAATGTCACTGGGTGCCGGTAGAAATGGTCTAAGGTAGAAAGAGTAGGGGTCACTGCTGTCTTATGATTTATAAGAAAATGGAAACTAAACACAGTCTGTCACACCCTTACAGTCAAATATATCTAAAAGAAAAAAAAAAAAAAACGGACTTTCAAACAAGTCTCCACAACACCGGAAATGATAAGTCTCACATATATTAGAAGCTTAGCCAAAGATATCCATCATACGCATGAATTAATATTCCATTCATGTCACGCCTGTTCAGTGTGGACTTCGTCTCCCACTGTGAGGCCTGCGGTTCAATCAGACACACTCAGTGCAATTCAGAAACCATGTGACTCTGAAATATGTGCAATATGACACACGCTGGTTGTGTAAATGAAAAGAGCGGAATCGGTATGTAGGTTATGAAACCTGAGCGGTCTGAATGTTCTGATGAGAAGAAGCTGAGTAAGGTTTAACAAAGAGAACAGAAAGACGATCCATAGGGCAGCGTGGACTCTGATTATCAGTCCAGTCAGGAAGAGGAGCAACAAGTTCAGCTGTGGAACGAGTCAGGCTGGTTATAATCTCAGTTCTACAATTATGTTACGCAAGCGAAGAATGTCTCTGCTACAAAACAGGAGCTTTAATGAAAATGTACAGACTTCATTAATGCACACATCTCACATATCCCCTGTGGACCTGATTTAATATTCAAAAGCTTTACAACCAGATTAAACAGCTTACAAATGTAAAATATCCTGAGAAAAAACCAGCAAATATAGTCCAGCGTGACATTCAAGTAGTGAGCAGGAGGGTTTGTGCTGTTTGCTTTGGGACACAAGGAAGCAGCTCACATGGAAATCCATTTTTACTTCACCTGCAGCTGTTGTGCGTGTGTGTCCGTTTTTCATGCTCTACTGATTCCATAACAGCACACTAGTTTCTTGAAGCAGCCATGTCCACCTGATTGACACAATCGAATTATGGCCATTTATGTGGAAATGTCTTTTATACCCAGAGAACAGAGCATAACAAAGACCATGAACACTGAAAACTGGTATTAATGTTTTTGTATTTATTCAGTTGGTCCTCAGGACTCATTGCATTCTGCAGAAGAGAACCACACGCAAAATATGCTGAACTGATGATAATGGTAACCTGTCAGAATATACAGAGCAGAACAGATACTGGGTCAAACCAAACTGCAGCAAAAATCTAAGTTAAATGGACAGAAAACAACTGCAGCTGTGTCAGTTCTGTTGTCTACATGAAGTGGAGACAGACAAAAAAATTTCCTGTTGTCAAAAAATAAAAAGGATATGAAGGAAATCTACACAAAGTGAACAAAATAACGTAACAGTACTGATAGTTATGAATCCACAGAGAGTAAGGACCCGACGCTGTGGTTCCCTCTTCAGTACAGAGCATTTTAGTGTCTTTTGGCTCATTGTTTTGGTTTTCTGACCTGCACCTTTACTTTCTGCTGCAGCCTCACTGCTCTCATTTAACGTTATAAGGCGATAATAATATGATAACAGTATGTCACACACAGAATCTGGAATAAAATCTATTCATTCAAGCCAATTCATTAACAGCTTATTAACATTTATAACTGCAGGCTTGTATTGTTGTAAAATCCCTAATATTTAGCATGAGGTTTGCTAACTTTTGCTGTTAGCCTTTTGAAAGTGAGAAACCTGAGAGGAGTAAACACATTAAGGAATTTTATGAGCTGACAATAGATGCTCTTATTAATGGTTTATAACCAATGTGAACTGAACTGGATGGAAGGACCAACACCCCAAAGGAAAAAAAACAAAAACTTTAACAAGGAAAAAACTGGAAGGTAATCTGTGAGCATCATATCATTCAAAATAACTCTGTCGACACTCTGAACTTTGGATGCTGAGCTAACGGAAGCTAACGTTATTATTTCACAGACTGACTCACTTGTTATTTTTGTGTTTTCTGCCATTCAATCCCATCATACAGGCTAAATTATTATCAATTATCAGATGTACTCCTTCTAGATGTTCTTATTTCATCATAAGCGTAATGTTTGTTTTTTGAAACATTTTGTCAGTAGTCAATTAACTGATTCAAACATCTGCATGTTTCCTGTAACAGACAGTGACTTCACTGAATCACTGAATCTATTGTCATTCATTGTAAAAACCTGTCCACTGTGTGTATATGTACACACATGGCTGCACAACAGCTGACGATATCCTGTGTATCCAAGCGCCTCTATAGTGACACATCCCTCGTCACACAGTGGATACGATACCTATGTCACAGACCACGGTCACTATTTGCTGGGTGAAATGACAGACAGACAGACACACACAGAAAATTACAGACATACAGGAAGGTGCAGGAAGGAACCAAGACATACACTCACGGCAAAGCAACACACACAGAAGCTATTATTTGCACCCGTGGATGGACACACACACACACACACACACACACACACACACACACACACACAGTGTATGGATGTGTATATGGGTGTGTATACTGCACAGAATTCTCCCACCTATCGCACACACACATCGGCCCACTTGTCAGACTGAGAACACAGTATGGATGACCTTGAATGGCGTAAGCTTTGCCGGCAGCTGAACCAAGACCAGGACACAGAGAAGGGCGGGGGGTGGGGAGGAGCAGCATGGTGAACAGATGAGATGATGGGGAGGGGATCAGAAGATGGGATGGGGAGATAAAATGAGGGGAGATGTAGGAAAAGCAGAGAGAACGATGAGGGGAATAATAATTAGGTTGAGAAAAAAACACTAAGATGATTATTTATTAAGATCATTTAAAATGCACAGGAAAATGTCACTGTTCTTAGTTTTGTGGTCAAAAGCAGAAAAATTCCTTTGACTCATCTCGGTATCTCCCTCATCAACACTAAGTTTGTGCAGGTTATTTTGGATAAAATTTGACTAAAGCTCTTCAGATGAAACGATTTACTTTAGACGCATCACATGACGACAACTGCCCTTAAGTAATGTGCCTGGTACAGCGTGGCAGTGATCCTCGTTTTGATCAAGGCTGCGTGAGCCATTACGCTCTCAGTGCCGCTCCATCTACTCCTTTTCTAATAGCTAAGAGTGAGTGTCACGTTTTTCACCACTGTGGGGAATGTTTTAAATTATTCTTCAAAGTGGAGCAGCCAAAGCTTTAATGTGAAAAAAACCCCAAAAAACATCAACCACATACACAGGAAGCGTGTATGTAGAAAATGCTGTCTTTGTTTCCTCATAACAAAAGAAAAAAGTGACTTATGGTACAGTTGTAGAGCAGTTACTCTCCATCTCTGCCTGTTTCTTAAGTATCTTGAGTGTCACAGTAAAGAACATACAGGATATATTAAAAATAAATGCTAACAGCGGTTACCACACCTCTCCTGCCAGGATTTAGTTTTTTATTTGGCAGACAAATTAAAATTCCATCTGAAATGATCACAAATCAGAAAATTCAGTTCATACCAACAGTGATTTTCAGTGCTGGTGTTAAAAATACAAACCAGCAAGCACTCAAGTAACACTGGGTCAGCAGCTGGTTTCGGTCAGCCTCCCATGGGTGGGTGTCTATCTTTTGCAGATAGCTTACTGCTCATCCTCCTGTAGGCAAACCAATATGGAGGCATTATGCACAGGAGCAACTTCCATCTAAACGACTTTCGTCTTTAGATCAAATGGCCAGGATCTTTGAGGGCCAGTATTTCTAGATACTATTTCTCTATAATCAAGGTCACAAATAGGTGAACCGTGGTCCCAGTCTGAACCCGGATGCTGTACTATCCAGATCGAGACATGTAACCCATACAGTTTTGAGAATTAATACGTTTTGATTTTGTCGATCCTTTACAGCACTGGTTTAGCAGCACTGTGACTCGAGTCAGTGAGACACACACACACACACACACATACACACACACACACACACACACACACACTGACGGGAGAGACGGGACAAGAGACAGAGACAATAGTCAGATAAATGAGTGGGAAAAGTGGAGGAGTGGGACATTTGAGGGAAGGAAAAAGAAAAGGACGTTTTAAAGCTGTTCAATTGTTAAGATGAGATTATTTATGATGAATTTTGACAGTGTGACTGTTGCTTCAACCAAAATTTACAAAGGAATCATCTGGAATTCAGCAAGAAATGACCCAGGAAACACCGGCTGATGCCACACTGCTTGATTTCTGAAAAGTTTTTACAAATAAAAACAAACCGAAAAGATGAAAATGGAAAAAGAAGTTCATGGAGCCTTGTGGAGCACAGGAGTGCCACAGCTATGGCCAAAACTCTCTCTCGATTTTTTTCAATTTAAAATGTAGTGCTAGAATCCACTGCATTCACCCCGCAGAACCACCATCTGCGTCATGCTTTGAATCTATTCAGCGTTCAAAAAACGGAAATCTGACTGTGGATGACGTGGTGTTCCCTTAGTCAGACACGCCATTTGCAATTCCGATTATCATTTTTGAAAAAGTGAGCTGAAGGTAAACAAGAACAGTCACAGTGATTAGTCTCATTACCTATTCATTAAACTATACTCTAACACTGTAGTCATAGCTTTCATAGCTCTGTTGTCACTCAGTGCACTGATTAGCTGGTAGACTGGCAGTTGCAGACTAATCCCTCATCAGAATCTTCAGCAGAGGCCCAGCAGCAGCATGGCCCCTCTGATTTAAAGCCTTTCCCTTTCCCCACCCAGACTGGCAGCCACTGTGGGCAAATCGAACTGCCGTGGTCACATGTCCACTTCTCCAGCTCCTGTTATGGCGACTCTCTTTCATCCCCCCACTCTCTGAAAAATCCTGTTCACCAACAGATCACATGCATTTGTCTGTCTTTTTGAGAGGCCAATGACCCACTTAGTCTATACCCAGTCTTCTGGGCAGACACTTATTAGTTCTTCTGCTCTGCAATCTATACAGTGTTCTACAATCCCGCAAGGGTTACAGCTCTCCCTGCAGCAGTGGCACTGCAACACGTCCGATTTCGGTCACAGCCCATAGCACACACTGACCGAAACACCAGGAACACGTTCAGCGAGTCGCAAGACACAAAACACAATCAATGGGTTTAACGATTTCAACTAAACGGTGTGTTTTTCTACTCTAAAGTAAAATGCAAATGACAGAGTGACCAGCTGATAAATTTAATAACCATGTCAGCAACAAAGCATTGTGTCCAAGAACAAGTTAACAGGCTATATTTTAAGAAAGCCCTGTTTATGACTAGTGGATCCAATGTAGCTTACAATTATGTAAGCTACAAGCTAACCTCAGCTTAATTAGCTGGCTAGCTACAGCTGATGAAATCAGCCTAAACAGTTGTCATTTCAGCCAGTAAACATTGACAGTCAGAAGCTTGAAATAAGAAGCCTGCTGTTGTTCGTCTAGGTTGAAATGAAGGACCCACTGTTTTGAAAATTACTAAAAGTCACTGCCACTGTTATCACTGTAAATTGTACGTGAAGAGAGAATGAATAGTCAACTGCAGGCAAAACATGGAGCAACTCAGATGAAAGTCTACTGTACATAATCAAGTTGCATAAGAGGTTTCACGACAAACTCTCAAAACAAGTCATGGGGTATACACTATTGAAGCCATTGAGGTTGCTGGTTATGACATGAGACTAAACTTAGTCAGCATCTCACAGGACAAAAGAAAAAGTACAGAACTCCTGCAGAACATCGGCGGGAAAACGGTTTCAGAAGTCAAACCCAAAAAGTCAGGATACTTGAAGGGTGTCTCTCCTACAAAAGAACGTACAAGTTAAATCTACATATGAGTTCCCGTGACCAGCAGTACACGAGGGAAGCATATTTGTCAAGAATGTCACGCATTTTGTACACACAAAATAGGCTTGTCACGGAACATTAGGAAGACGATGATCAGGGGTTACGCAGGACATCCCTGACCGAACAAAGAATTGTATAATATCAGTTCTCTGAGTGACATTAAGTAAATCCACAGCATGTATAAAAGCAAAAAAAAAAAATCGACTACTTTTATGTGAATATTAAGAGTTGGTCAATTGAGAAACAAGCTGGAAACATGACTTCTCTGTTTATTTCATGCATCAACTTTTCAGTCGGTCAACACAGATTTGTCAGTGACTAGTGATGTTGAAGTTACATGCTTCATTTACGTCAAAGCTTATTCTCCGAGTCTGTTTTCATTTTACTTTGTCGCAATTTGTTTTCATCGATACACCAACTGTTTTCAACGCTCTTAACGTCAGCTTTTTGATCTGTCAGTTGTGACTCATCTGCAGTTTGTCTTTATCATTGAAAGTTGTTTTCTATGTGTGTTTCTGATTAACACAGCTGCAACTGTAAACCGTCAGTTGAAGAATACCAACCAATTATACAATATCTTGTTAAATGTAAACTAAACTGGTCATCTGTTCTGTAGATAACTTACATTGCGTTCATTGGGAACTCGTCTTTCTTCTGACTGGTTTGAAAAGACAACCCCGGAAGAACTGCAGGTAATGACAAGGAAACTGGTATTTCATCGGATTATTCTCCTGCAGAAACAAAGAAAGGAATGTAATTCAGTTTAGTAAATGTTTAATAACATGTAGCCCACGAATGCAACCACTCAGCTTAATTCACAGGCATAATCACAGTTTAAACTGCATCCAATATCCGATCTTTCACACATGGTTTAACTGAGTGCAGAGGAGTGCTCCCTGACCCTGAGCACAAAGGGCTACAACAAACAAAAACCTGGGAATTGATTGGGCTTTATACAGCTCATACTGGGGATTAAAAATGCCTTAATTGGCCCAGATTCTCAGGGTCAGCTCAGGACAGCACAACCAAACACTGTGAGTTACCACGAAAGGTTTTGGCTGCACAGTCAGTGCCACGTCATCTGACTGAGAATAAAAAAATAAAAAAAGGACTCAAAATGGGTCATCACACAGATGTCGCAGCACCAAGGCAACGCCACCTTTGACCCCAACCTGATGATGGGTTCACCCTGCGGTCAGCTGTCAGCTGGGGTTTTGACATTCAAATCAATCATGCAGCATCAACAAAACAGGGAGATAAAGTAGATGAAAGACTCGAGGACAAAAAGGGGGGCAGTGGTTGTGGTTTTCAGGGGAAGCTCAGATGGGAACAAGGATTTACTTGTCTCGTGGCCCACCCCATATTATCTGGGCCTCACACCAGATTATCCCAACCTACCCAGCAGCACTTTATGGTTTTGTAAATAAGGCCCAGAACACAACAACAGATGACCACAAAGCATTCAGTGCCCCAATCATGCCTCTTCAGAGTGGAACAAACTATGACATGATGAGTCTGATGAGCGCAAACAACAAATGGAATCCACTCGCAAACAAACAAAAGATGCTGGCACCCAGAAGGACGAACACGTCCACCCCTCCACAGGTGCACACACATACACATGCTTGTGTGGGGATGTAACAAAGAAGCATGACGTCTGACTGTGCTTTGGCTTGGTCAGTGAGGTAAATGTCAAAAAGACAGACGACTCAGCTGAGATGGTGAACATACACACACACCTGTGGATATAAAGTTCCCGCAATTTACACTGCATGTCAGGACAATAAATAAGCCATGACGTCCGAGGAACTCACTGTAGATCTTTGCAATAAAATGGGCAAGGGTGTAAACCTTTTCTAAAGCTCTGAGTCTTCCAAGGAGCACAGTGGCCTCAATAACAGTGAAATGCAAGCAGCTTGGGACCACCAGGACTCTTCCTGAGATGGGCCAAACTGAGCAACCAGACAATGTGAAGAAAACCTGCATTTCCTTCATATGAGTGTAGGAAACCTGAGACCAGAGCGACGGTATGTCATTGAGTTATTGAGTATAAACTGATGGGAGTTTTATCTATTTATAACTAAATCTACAATACAACATTTAAAACTAAATCTACAACGTAATAAAATGCACAAAGATTGGAGAGGTCTGAATACTTCCTGTAAACCTCCAGAAGCCGATGCATAGTAGTATCAGTATCAGTGGCTTAGGAGGTAGAGCAGGTCATCCACTGATCAGAGTGTTGGAATGACTGGGGTGTTGAGGTTTTTTCTTTTTTAATCGGGGGGGGAGAAAATCTGAGGGATTTGCTTCTGAAAGGGGTAAAAGAAAGGTTGTTGCCCACTGTTGTAGTGGGAGAATATCCGAGGGGTTTGCTGTTTTCTGAATACAGTACATTTAGACCTATAATAAATGTACTGTATTCAGAAAACAGCAAACCCCTCGGATATTCTCTCTATTTATACGGGAGCCAGACATGTTGCCCTGTTGTTGCTTTTGGGGGGTGTTTCAAATTTCACAAGTCACAAAGAAGTTATTCAAATGATAAACAATATTGCTGTAAAGATTTCAACTCAAGGAAATAAACGATATAGCTTAACGTGAAACTATGGCTTTTTTTATCTATGCTCACATGATGTATATTGTCACATCGTGCAGCCCTGGTCAGTGAAATTCAGCAGGTATAAAATCATCTTACAGCAGATTCAAGGGTACAGCTGAAAGTGCTTAAAGGCTCATGGCCCAGGAATATGAATTTTTTTTCCTCACAATGACCCATGGCATGAGAAGGCTGGAAATCCCAAATCTAAAGCATGCTGGGAAACCAGCCATGTCTCCTCTTGTTAACACTGGATGTTCTGATGTGCAGCTGCGGCTGAAGATAAACCACTGCTTGTTGGAAACAATTCACTGCGAAAAACGATGTCACCCTTGGGCCCTTTTGCCTGTGGCTTCATCTGTGGCTCTGATCTCGTCTGTGAACAAGACTGAAAATAAATCGAACACTTTGTATCATTCTCCCTTCGGATTTCTTTTTTACAACTGTAATGAAAATAGCAGGGTTTTTTTTTTTCTTTGTAGAATATTGGAGCTCATGTGACTGACTCAACTAAAATCCCCCCTGGCAAATATAAAAGAATACTGTGTTTCTGTTCAGAGAGATTTCACACAGATTGCTGATGCACTCTTTGGAGCTCTCTGTGAATAACATCACGGATTAACTTCCACAATCTCAATTTTATCTGATCCAAAAGCAACATATTCTGACAACACTATTTTAGTTCAATTGTTTTGTTTTCCTTTGATTCAGGTCCATTGATGCAGAGACTTCCAGTCAACTGTTTGAGCCTCTGATACTATTATTATGTTCTTGTTGTACCATGAGGCACTTTAGATCACACATGTGATGTCACTCACTTCCTGCTTCTGGGTCCAGAGAGATAGGATCAGTTTCAATATCTGCACTATTAATATACACTATGACTAATATTAAGACTGTAAACGTGATTTCTTAGAGCACACTGGGACACATTTGGTTAATTAAACCATCCCATGGAAATAAAGTCTTTACATGCAGTTATATGTACAGAAACATGTTTACCTACTGTGCATAAAAAAACATAAGCCAATGTGTATTATATTATTTTTATGGATGAAAATCCACAATGATGCAAATTTGGGATTTTTTTCATGATCACCATATGTGGAGGTTCTGCTGTAGCTGCCTTGGTGGATGTGAGTAAAACAGATGTTTGATTGCTTGAGGTTTTCCACAACTGAGAACCCTTTTATACGGAGTCACTTCATACATCTTTGCAGATCGGACAGTTATACGATCGCTGAAAAGTTCAGCATAAATGCATCCAAGGAACATTCAACATGGACTGAAATGAACTGCTGCTGAATCCAGCTTGGGAGGTGGATTCAGCATTAATATGCTTCACTCCTCCCACGTGCAACCACATCAGTAAGTGCTTGGTGGAAGTAACCTTTCACTGAGTCTGTCCTGTGATAACGGCCGCTGAAGTCACAGTGAAATGTCCCTGAAACTGGAAGTCAAAAGCAGCTCGTGAAATTTCAACACATATGATCACACACAAAGTTCACTGATCCCTGTATGGTACCTGTGAACAGCTGTGGTGTGTTAGTTGACCATGTTGTTTGATAGTGCTGGAGTTTGTGATTAGTCTTTTGGTGACTGTGTATCAGTTATATAGAGCATACTTCGCTTTTGTCTGGCAGAGCCAATTGTTAGGTTAAAGTTAAGCTACATCCAAAACGTGTCCAAGTGCTCGCCTGCTGCTGTCAACATGCTATTGATGTACAAAAATCTATTTCTGTGCATCAGATCAGAATCAATTCATATCGAATCTATGCCTAGGTATGACAGTAAGTGTGGGCTTAGATTATAGTGTGTGGTTATTCTTCAGTGGGATACACTACACTGCTTACTACTTCCTGGTGTGTGACCATGGACTTAAGGGCTCAGAGCTCTAAGTGTGGGTTCTGAGACAGATCTATATTACATAGCACCTATATTACCATGCAGAGGAAGCACACAGCAAACAACGCTCTGATTTAACAATGTGAGTCCAGGATACGTGTAAAGAGAGTAAAACAGAGGAAAGCCAGAGGGAAGGAGGCAGGCAGAGGAAGGTTTGGGCTGAACAGGAAGTTCCTCCATTAGTGGGCCATCACAGGGGTTTGTTGGTAATTACGTACAGTTCTGGTGCAGCATGGGCGGCAACAAAAAAACATGCATTTAAGTCAATCATCACATTCAACCTGCTCCACACTTTCTCTGACTGGCAGGGTTTCTAACATGCTGTGTGACTGATCTGACTGTGAGAAAGACCACAGAGGTGGACAATTTGTCTGGAGCTGGACAAAATGTTTGAGTCCAGGTAACTGGCATGGCCATTAGGGAGCAAGTACTTATTTTTAACAGCGGTAGAACCTTCCATAACATTTAAGAGAAAAAAAAGATGTAAACGAAATGAAAACTAAACTAAATGGCCTGTAACGACATATCTTCTCAGCTGTTATGTAGCTTAATGCATCCTCTGGGTCTGTCGTGTACTTGCATGTACATTAAAGGTTTGTGACCAAAATTATTAATGCAACAGTACTCAATATAATTTAGGCTGAGGGCAGAGTCTGCATCTTTCAGCACATGTTCAGTGTCTCTGAAAGGATTCAGCACCCACTGACCTATAAAGGCAGTCCTGAACTCACCATGAACTGATGGATACATGTTTTTTTTAATCACAGAAAAACTCTGACAACCAACAACAGAAACTTAACACTACACTGGAATAACAAATATTTTTTTATATAAACTGGCTGAGATATGTGAAGACATAAACTGCAGTGCAATCAGTGTGAGATAATATTTCAGACAGCATCGGTTTTCTGAAACCAAGAATTATCTTTACAAAGCTGACCTTGTAATTTTATGGTAGACTCTCCTCATACTGCATGTTGACATCTTAATTTCTGAAGTAATGACCATATTACATTTTTTAGATAATGATTCAGTTGATCTGTGGGAAAAAAAAGTAAAAAATCGATTTACATCAGATACATCAGATTTTTCAATGATTCTGAATCAAAAAAGGCAGAACACCACAGTGAAACACCCAGATGGATCTTGTAATTCATCTTAAAAAAACTACAACAACAACAACATCAAATGTTTAGGCGTATTTTGAATTTATTAATTTAATAATTAGCTCTGCAAGACAAAGGTATTTTGTGAATACATGGAACCCTAACAGCCTAAAGTTAGCCAAAGAGCAGCAATGAACTCCAGCACTAGGAAACAAGACCAGACGACCAACAAACACTGCAACGTTTAACAAAGCTTCAGCCAACTCTGAACGGACCAAAGAAATAAGTCAGTCCATAACACAGTGTTCCAGATACAAATGGCACAACTATATAAACAGCAGAGTTGGAGTTGGAGCCTAAAAATAAACCCTGCCTTTCTATTCAGTCAATCAAAATCAGTTTTGAATTGACAGCTGATTCTGAATCGAACCACGAGGAGGCCAAAGATTATCACCTCATCTCCCAGCGGACTGATCAGCAAACATATTGTCACATTTCGATAATTTGCTCAGTCTCTTCAGTTAAATTGAAGCCTGTGTAACTGACAAATTCAAGGATGCTATTAGTGCTTCATTATACCAGCCTGTAAATTTGCATTGTTGGCCAATTAAACACTGATGCACTGCTGAACTGAGTTTGTTTAGCTTTAATGCTAAGGATTTCATACCCAACCTTTTATTTACCATTACTCTTTTTAATTAGCTGAGACAAATGTACAACACGGTGAGAAAACAGCCTTCTCGTTTTTAGCCGGTGCTAATCATCAAACATCAGTGCAGATTACTGCAGATAATTAACATTACATTCTGTAACGGTTAAAATGAATGTTTGGCCGTGCTCACCACTCCACAACCAATGAAAGAACTCTGTGTTTCTGTACTTCAACAGGACCAATAGATTGGTGACTCTTCTCTAGAGAAATCATCACAGTTAAAACTTTCATTCAAATTATATCAATAATTTAAACCAGTCAGTTTAACAGTTTTGATTCGGGGTCTCCAGTCTTAGTCTCTGTCCTCTCAATTAAGAGAAGAAGACTGGAGATCACAGTCGCAGTTATTAATAACTAAATGTTGACAGTTGCAACTACTTAGATCTGATAAGGGATTTGAAAGGATTAAGAATCAGATTCCACCCAAACAATGATATTATCATTTACCTTAACTTGCAACACCTCTCTGATCCACTGTTTACAATCTGTAATTTTGCTGTGCTCAAAATATTTATTCATTACCATCATCATTACATCCTTTTGCTGAAATGAAGACTAACATGACCGTACCTTAAGCCCATCAATATCAGCCAGTCATTCCAGTTTTTTTCAATGCATCAAGTTCTGCACAAAGCATGATCCGCCACGAACACTTGCACAGCTGAGCTGCTGCAGGATTTGGCATTATTGAAAATAAAAAATCCAAATATAAGTAGCACGACATGATGTGCAGCTCCATCCAGTTTTTTTTTTTTTTTTTTTTTTTTTGCTGCTCGCACTGATTCAGATGTTGTGTGTGAGGAAATCAGGACAATGTGAACACAGCCATGACCGAAGAACTGAACATGTGTTGCAAATGTGCATGAAGGGGACTCACGGGTGTGAAAATAATTTGGGGTGCGTGAGACATTAAGTTATATTCAATTCCCATTATGTCTTCCATCATGTCACAATACATCCTGTCACACCGCGTCACATCAGGGCATCAAGAGCGCAAATCTGCGACTCCTGACGCTGCACTAATCTCTCTGCTTTTTCCACATTCACTCAGCGGGGGTAATAAAGGGGGTAATAAAGCCATACAACCACTTTACAGTCAAAACACACACACACACACACACACACACACACACACACACACACACACACACACACTTCTTCCGCTGAACTGCTAATTTATTAACTGTGGGGAATGGTACAAATCCTTTGCTGCTCATGTAAAACAAAATATAGGCCAATCATAGGATAATTAGGTTTTATGAATGACTGGCTCATATGGTATTACTGGATTACTGCCCATCAGTCATTTTCTCAGTGGTCACTGCTCAATCCAAAAGGGACAACAATACAGGGAAATTGTATAACAAGTGAGCATTACAAAATTTTATTCAGATAATGCATGCTAGACACATTACATTACACATTTTATATTAGACTCATTTATTTCTCAGGATACCTAAAATTACCTTCTCATGATTGTGGCAGTATAGGTAGAGGTGGCTGCTATATAGTTTACCACTTATTGTAATAATGACAAACTGCTGGTGAGTCGTGTGTGGCAGCTGAAGCTGTAGATATCAGACGTCAGCTAAGCTGATGCAGCTGACAGCTCTCAGTCTACACTTTGGATGCTAACAGTAGCTAATGTTACAGTGTCAGAGTGTGATGGGACAAGCCGCTACTCTGTCCTCAACGTCCACACGTCCACTGATTAAAATACTGACGCGATGCACTTAAAGTGTAACTGAGGTCCTGGTGATGTGACATTTCAGGTTTTAAAGGGGTCATCGTTGCCATGGATGCTGTGGCTCAAAACGTGTATAGAGGTCAGGGATTCACTTTTTTTTCTTCTCATGGATAAACTCAGTTATAAAAGAAGTAATGCAACAAAAGTAATGTATAGTATAAGAACACAAATGCACATTTTTTGGTTTTGTTCTACACGATGAGCAACTGAATTTTGTTTTGTATTTTCATACAACTACTCCTCTGATTTCTGGTATTTAAATCCCCATTTTATCCGTTTCCTCACTTGCAGTTTAATTAGAAATAAAAGGTACCCATGTGTCACCATACTGCAAAAACATGCTAACTTATGCTGCAAGACATGAATTGTTACTAGAAATAGTTCTCGCAAAACACCAAAAGGGCTAATAAGCTCATGCCAATGTGTGTTTTAGTGTCTAATTAAAAAGACCTATTTATAAGATCTTTTCACTGGAAAAAGCCAAAAGGCTTCTCCTCTGCACTGGCTCCGAAGAACATCCTCTCTCTTGTTCTTGTCTTACCTTGTTGCTGCATGCTCTAGCCCTGCAGGTGTGACACAGTTATCTCATTGACTAATAAAAGGCTGATCTAATGCCTGCCTGCAATAAACAGTCTAACAGAAGGTGGATGCAATTAGCTGTATCATGTGA
The DNA here is from genome assembly GCA_037833715.1 of Toxotes lorentzi. Lineage (NCBI taxonomy): Eukaryota > Metazoa > Chordata > Actinopteri > Toxotidae > Toxotes > Toxotes lorentzi. The sequence continues at coordinate 17,901,537 of JBBMJY010000010.1, forward strand.
CACTACAGAGAACAGTAGTGTGTACACACAGTATGTGTGTATGAATGCATGTTATTTTGACTTCTTTATTTAACTTTCTTTCTTTCTTTGATACAACATGCTGTTCATGGTCCACACTGTAGCCTATACAGCAGAATTTTTATTTACATAAAGTTGTAGTACTAATGCCCAGAATGTGGTCAGAATGTCAGAGTTAAACTGTTAAGTAGATCATATCACCTCTGTTTTAACCTTATCACCTTCAAAGCTCTGAAACAACTCCTGGACTGAGGGCCACAAAGCAGCTTGTCCAATCAGCCTGTGAGGCTAACATTAGCTTTAGCAGCTACTAGCAGCAGGGTTTTATGCTTGAAACAAACTTATGACCTTTAATGCTATGTAGACCACAAATACACACCTTTGGTGTTATTTATAGGAATATAATTACAATTAAATTAAAAAAGAAAAGGCACAGTCAAATTGGGCTCCTTTAGCACCCTCAAATTCAGAGGTCAAACCTATTAGCCTGGACTTCACAAAGGCTGGACGGCTCCTTATTGATCCTGCCTCATTATCCTTATTATTTTAAACTCACCAGGGGACACCAGCTCTTTGAGCTTGAAAACAGTTTGTTTTAGATTATATGAAGCTGCAGAACTTTTAGAACAGCACTGTGTGTTTTGTGTTTGTGTGTGTGCGTCTTTGATATACTTGTTAATCTAATTTAGTTTTAATGGAAAAAAAAGTCAGCCCCCAATCTGAATGTTCAGATTCTTTATAAGTGGGTCAACTCTTGCCTCAAGTCAAATCACATGGCTCTGATATCAGGTAGAATTTCCCAACCCCAAGCCTTTCACTTGAATACCCACTGCCCGCTTTGACCCAGTGAGCTTAATGAAAACCGAGAACACACTTAATCTACTAACATGTGAAGCAGTGGGTGTTAATGAAGTAGCCTATGTGACAAGCCACACAAAGCCACCAGCACACACCAGGACGAAAAATAACATCTAAATTACTACACAAACATCAGGTTGACCCAAACCTGACCGACCGAGTCGAGCCCGACTGCTGGCTGTCTCACATACGGGTTACCACCATAAGATACCATTTCCTCCACTCACACTAATTAATCGTCAAACAGAAAACACTTTCCTCTGCTCTCTCACTCTCACTCTACAAAAGTGTAATTAAGTGCTGATTGGCTAATTTAGCAGTTATAAAGGTAATCAGACAATCAACAGAAAATTAATCATCATGTAAGTCATATATTAGGCAAATATTCCAAACACTGGCTGCCCTTCAGTGTTTCATATGACTGTAAATTTTACTTATATAACTAATTTAGGGTTCTGGACTATTTATTGGACAAAACAAGCAACTGAAAATGTTATCATGGACATGTTATAGAATAAATAATAGATATAGGTTTACCATTCACCTTCCTGGAGGTTTGCTTACGGCCCATGTGAAGGACCGAGCTGGAAGGGAAGTAGAGTCATGGATGGATTTTCAAAAGAAAATGATTCATTTACCAAAAAATGGAATAAATAACATAAATATGTCAAAAAAAAGAGTTCTGGGCCCAAAAAACTTAGGTTAACTTGGATAAAGTTAACTTAATATAAGTGAATGGACTAAACTGAACATGATTGAGAATTAATATATAAATGTGTATGTGTATATAGATAGATAGATAGATAGATAGATAGATAGATAGATAGATAGATAGATAGATAGATAGATAGATAGATAGAT
>JBBMJY010000010.1:17903507-17929595 GCA_037833715.1 Toxotes lorentzi
GATAGATAGATAGATAGATAGATAGATAGATAGATAGATAGATAGATAGATAGATAGATAGATAGATAGATAGAGATATGCATATAGACAGATATAGTGCAGAGGGTTACTCCCATTTAAATGAGCTGAGCTCACTATTTTCTCACATTTCATTGACTAAAAACAATAAAATTAGGCTTCCCACAAACCAAATGTTTGCTTAATCAAGGAATGATCAACCCTAGCCTAACCCTAGCTGATAATGTAATATTCAGAGGTTACTGGTTAAGAGGGGGAAACAGCCCTGCTAATGTTCGACTGATGAAATCCATTAGAACCAGCCTTGCATTTCCTCTCTGGTGCAGGCTTTCAGGAGAAAGGGGGCCACGCCAAATGCCTCCAGCGTTGTGGATACACGTCTGGACCATGACCTTTACTGTGCGATGCTTCCCTTATGTCTATATCTCAATTCCCTGCACAACATCTCTTTCTCTCTCTCTTTCCTATCTCTCTCAGATGTTGAGAACAGCTAGATGCCAGGAAAAGATTCTTTCAAAAGTCACCGTGTGAGCTTCACTGTACAAGATTGTTGAAAGCCCCTGAGAGGAGGAGCAAAGAGCTCAACCTCTCTGAAGCAGTTCATCCTAAGCAGGGAGTCCATCCTTTTAATGTAATCCCTGGACCACTTCCTGTTGTGTCCTGACGCCAAGTCTTGTTTCCTTTCTCTGTAGGGCAGAGAGTGCACGTGCGTGTGCTGCATAGTACATGGATCTCCGTCTACTCTCTGTTTATGTATGTGTGTGAGTGAGGATCCTCCCTGGAGAGGTGAGAGCTTGTTATAAGATCTTTCTCTCATCCCACTAAAGCAGGGCTTTTTTTGTCTTTCCTCTTATCCTCTGAAACAATACAAGCCTCCTAAGAGATGCTACTGAAAGTAAGAGGGAAACTACACAGCAACAGAGCCAGGATGGAGGGAGGGAAAAAAGAGAGATTAGTTCAATCAAGGACTGAGCGGCAGTGTCTGTGACACTACATGAGGCATGTGGATGAAGAAATAAATGATTGCAGGAGTGCAAACCCATGAGGGGTGAAAAAGATGATGTGGTTTTTGATATTTACAGCTATGGCTGCTGCTGTCTGGTCAATTAAAAGGCACGGCTTAGGTAAGACACTTATAACATGATATTACAGTTTCTACAGCTAAAAGACAAACTGTCGCAAGTTAATTTCGGTCTGCTTTTTGTTGTTTTTAGTGAGCTTGGCATTTGCCCCATTCTAAAGCAGCATACTTAGGCTACTGTAACAAGTGTTCAGTTTAATTTCAAGGATCATGGGTTCACTTTAGCTAAATGTCACTGCTATCTCATGAATTAGTCCAAAATAAATCCAAAAGCAAACTGTTTAATTGTGTCATGGCTATGCCAGTATTAGCTTTCCTAATATTCTATATTAGCATGAAGAAAATGGAACCATCACAGGGTTACGCTAATGTCAAGTTGGCACTTTGGCTGTGGAGCCAAACTGATGTTAGCGTTAATGTTAGTAAAGTTGAATGACTAGTACCAGAGCCCTAGCTAACGCTAGATGAAAAGGTGGAAATTGATTCCAAATCATCCCGAGTAGGACATAAAAATGATAGCATAGCTAAAATATGCAAAAAAAAAAACAAAAAACCCAAAAAGACCCAATAAGAAACACAGGATGCGTTTACAAACAGACAGACATCTCGAGCTTGGAGGTAAAAAGCTAATCAAGTCTCGCCTTTGGGACCTGGGAACAATCCACCTCCATCTCTCAGATGGAAGCAGGATTGTCATTACTGACTGATAGATATTTAATTTTCTGTGGGGGAGATGCATCTCTATGTCTGCTGTTTGACACTAATTGAATAGCCTGCTTTAAACACAGAAAAGAATTGAACGTTCCACAGAAACTAGTACCAAGGAGGGACCTCTTAGGCTCCTGTGTCTGTGCGTGTGAGTGTATGTGTATATGTGAGCACATTTAAGAACTGTCAATCAGGCACTTTGTACACTATATCCATCCACCATGTGGTAACTCTCTCTCTCTCTTTCCCATTCCTTTCTTTCTTTCTTTCTCTTTCTTCTTTCTTCTCACAGTTGCCTGGTCACACGAATAGAGTTGCAACTAAGAATTATTTTCTTTAATGGTTAATCTTTCGGTTATTTTCCCAATTAATCGACTGAGTAGTGTGTAAAGTAGCAGAAAATAGAGGAAAATTCCATCACCATGCCCAGGGGATAGGATATTGTACTTTTGTATTATTTTCAGTGTTGACCAAACATGTTGCTGGTTTACAATTAGTCAAAAGACAGACACATTTGAGTCGGTTTATCATGATATACTTATCAAGATATACTGAATCTGGTACGTGAACACATTCTGATTTTAATTTGCCTTCTTTACCATTCTGTCTAATTCCCTTTTTACTATAATACCTATTATCTTATATGTTTTTGTCATGTATGACCTTTGCCTATTTTTGGTTTTTTATCTTGAAGCACACTGAGCCTATACCTACTGTACGAAACTATATAAATAAACTTGACTTAATTTGATTTGTCAAACCAACAATCCAAGACACAAAGACGTGCAGTTTAGAATTGTTTCAGCAGAGCTCACATATTATTCCATTCAATTCAAACAGCTTTGTTGGAAAACTAAGACAATGAAGAGTTTTAACTCTTACACAACAGAAATCATTAATGACTAAGAGAACTTAATGAACTCTGATTTAAAAATGACTCTTTACTCTAGTTTATTCTCTATTTGATTATCTGAGAAAGTTAGAGCTAGAGTTATAGTTTGTCTACTAGAGATGCCAGACAGGTTTATGTTCATATAAAATGTTCTACTTATGACATATCTATCACAATTCTTTAAAAAAAATAGATCTAATTGGTCTGTTTGTTTATGGTATGTGTTAATATGAAAACACAAAACAAAAAAAAAACCTATCTGCCTCAAAAATCAGAGTATTGGTACATACAATTACAGGACCCTGACACACTGAATTTCCCTACATTTATCATAGATACCTGCTGAGTCATATGCTGAAAAGGCCCTGCACACCCACACAGGTGTTTTTTTCTGGCTAAGCGAGGAGAGAGCTCTGCTTAGGCTGAGCAGCACTGCACTCAGAATAGCGCACACTCACTGGACTCCCTGTTACAATTAGAATAATGAAGGTGTACTCTCTCACACGCTATACAAGGTGCAACAAAGCTAACAGGAGAAAGAAGGAGATGTCAATCAAACACAGACTGGGTTTGAAATATTAAACAGTTTTCTAATCTCGTTTCATCCATCTATCCATTATCTATACATGCTTGTTCTGTGCATAGCCGTGACATGCAGGAGCCAACTCCAACTCCAGTACATCCACACATATGGGAAATTTAGAGTCACCAATTATCCTAACCTGAATGTCTCTGGAGTGTGGGAGAAACCCACACAGGCAGAGGGAGAACATGCAGACTCCACACAGGAATGCCCCAGATGGCTGGAGGGCTCCAACAGAGGACGTGCTGAGGCAGTAATAACCACCACACCTCTGTGCCACCCAGATTACAGTCTAATGTATGTAAATCTAACTCCAGAAGTCGAATTTAAAGTCTTTGAACTGGAAATGCTACTTATGATTGAAGGCTAGTGTAGTATTTTTAGCTGTTGTCTTGTTGAGCTTGGAGTGGACAGGAGTATTCTGCTAACTGGCTCAGTATCGACAATATGGATACACGAGAGCAGATCTACTGACTCACTGCAGCATCACTTTTCATAACCACGTTTTCAGTTTAGCAGAGTACTCACCGGCGCTGATGGTGTAGATTGGCACAGCCGCTAACTGAGACTTATTTTTTACTTCAGAAGCAGCTTGTGCATATCGGGAAACCAAGTGCAAAAAAATTTCTCTGCCACTGAGCTCACAAAGGAAAGAACATATTTCAGTGCAATCATGCACTCTTCTCCAGGACAAAGAAAGGGTATATTGGGAGAAATGGTATTAAATCTGTCAGCATGCTCATAAGATTGAATAGTATATCTGTATAATCTAATGCAGTTCAATACCTTTTGTATTGAACTGCAACTCAGCAGCACATTCTACTTTCCTACCTACAAAGTTTTGGGGGTTTTTTTTGTTTTGACTCATACTAAATAAATATCTTGAACTCTGGACTCTCTCTTGACTCTTCAGTCTTGTCTATTCTCAATCTGTCTCTTGTTAGCCCCCTAACTTTATAGAGAGTCAGCACAAAATTTTAATGATTTCTTTTTTTTCAATAAAAATGCCCAAAAAGTCACTGCTCTCAGTTTTTCAAATGTGAATATTTACACTGTCACAAAAAAACTGAATACTTCAGGTTGGTTAGACAAAACTAAAATTCTGAATTATAAAGGCCCCCCTGACCAAAAAAAAAAAAAGAAAAAAAAATCAATCATGAAATAATCAGCAGATTAATTCATAATGAAAATAACAGTTTCAACCACAGCAAAAAAAAAAAAATATCTGACAACAAATTTAGCTAAAATCTCAACCATTTCCTGGTTTCAGCTTCTCAGCAGTGAGGATTTCATATCACTGTAAATTAAATTATTATGGGTTCTGGACTTTTGTGGGGAACATCTGAGCTCTAGTAACTTGTGATAGCCATGTACATCCTAAACACATATTACTTGCATTTTTAGCATTATTTGGCTTCATAGGATTTAATAAATATGGAGCAACTGCTTGTAAAGCTGAAAGAAATAAAAGAACCCGCAAAAAAATGTCCTTACTTTCCAAGAAAATAATAAATCTTGGAAAGGTAGCTGAAAATGAATTTTAAAAAAAACAAAAAAAAAAGACGCCTGGCTGGCTACCAGAATGATAACTGGGTTACTGGGGGACACTCTCATAAACAGCGTGAGCTGAGAGAGCGCTTCCTGTGTAATTTTATGTAGACCTGGTTCCTGCACTCAGGGGAAATTTCATTTTTGCTTTAATTTTCATTCCAGTTTTATGCCCACTTATGGTTATATGTGAGTTTTCCCTTCTTGTCTACCTCTCTGGACATCTTTATTAGAAAATGAAAATGATGAATTTCTTAACTACATGTGCAGATTTTAGACAGAAAAAAAAGAAAAAAATTTTTACAAATAAAATTTAAATTACAAATCGGTGATGCTGTGTCAAAAGTATCCTGTTTTTCCAGATGAGGAATATTACATGCTCACAAACACAATGCAGAGTGACAGAGGGTCATATGACATATGAACACTTGCGTGACACACGCTCGGAGGAAGAAGAACCTTTACCATTACTGTGCTGTGTAGACATTTTGTGCGAACACTGAACCTTCCAAGAACAGATCACGATTCATTTCTCATGCCCCTGCCTTGACCTTTGACCCTGTTTGCCCTAGCTGTAACCCAGGACATCTTAAACTACTCTTAAACTCAGGGACCAAAATAAAATCATTGAATCGCATCTTGGTTGGTCAACAGATGAAGCAGACGATGCTGCCCTCATTGTGCAACTAAACAATAATAATATTGTTTAGTTGCACACACACACACACACACACACACACACACACACACAATTCACATCAGGTCTCCGGGAGCATTTGAGGCACACACAGACCTACTTGGATATGTCACAGCAAAGGAATGTGAACCGTGGCTGCGCAGTAAATCACACATAGGGAGCGCCACATTTTACATGTGCATACATGAGCCTATATGCTGCCAACATCTTGGCACAAAGCCTTATCTCTGTACCTCCAAGTTTCCTCTGAGGAGTGATCTCTCAAACTTCCACGCCGTGGACCATTTAGGGCAGAGTGTACGTTAACAGGTTTCGTATTGCAATGATGACCAACTTTGCACTTTGGAGCCCTGCATGCCCCGGGTCTCAGAGTATGAAGCACATGGCAGTCATGTAGGTCAATCTGCAGTCATACTTTCCCAGAATGACACACGGAGGAAACTGTGAGAGAGCGCACAGCAGCACTGTCCAGGCTTCCTTACATTAACCTGTATGTACAGTAGAGTAATGAGGCCGGCGCAGCGCCCGGGTTGACGTGAGGACAGCACTCACCTTGCACCGCCGACCCCACAAAGCTGCCTTCACTAGCTATCTACTGTAACTGCGATATATGGACAAACTCACCAACGCTCGACCACGCTGATATAATAAAACCGCCTCCGGTGCCGTCACCGGTAAAGCCCGCGCGCAAGGAACGGGCGGAATAACACGTGAAGAAAAAATAAAAGAAACAGCAGTTGGTTTACCGTCTCGAATGGCGTAGCTAATGCCTCTCCCGGTGGTAGCCCCCCTCTCAGTCCGCTATCAGGTGTGTGGAGACGCGAGCGCCGTGTCTGCCCGGGACTGCCAAAGCCATGGCCACGGTCTTTCAGGGGACCTCTATAGTGTTTATTACCTTTCCGTGCTCGGCCCCCCCCTGCCTGTACAGTACGGGTGAATGCGGGTCAGAGAGGAGCTGCCGCCGGGAATGATTCATCACCAGGCTCTGCAGCCCCCTCTACCGGCCGGAGAGGAGTACTGTGTTTGGGGGGTTGCATAATCAAGAGAGCCTGGAGAATTAAAGGGGAATGTCACATGTTTGAACGCACAACATTCATAAGGAAAGTGAGTGGTGGAAAACGTTTTTCATGTTATCAAACTATACATCTAAATGGACGAATCTCTGTCTGCACTTCCATTTCCTCGATGACAGCTCATCGGATTGACCTCAAACTTCATGGGTGAGTTGCTGAGAACGAGGAAGTGCAGTGTCCAGTGTGAAGTTGTTTGGATGATGCTCTCAAAAAAGGTGATGCAAGCTGGATTAACGCAGGCCAAGCAATTGGCCCCTCCCATTGAAGGGGCACTGCACTGGAACACTTAAAAAGTGGTGGGATACAAGTAAGTGGCGAGTTTAAGAGTTTGTCTGGACAAGTTCCAGCTCAAAATCATGTCATGAGGACATTTTGGCAGGTCCTACATCTTTAAAGGGCCGATTGAGCCTTACGTTTAGGATTAAAATTAAAGTTTAAGTTAGGGTTGGGGTAAGGTTGATATTAGCTCCACATCAGTATGGTACAGCATTAAAATGCTGCTTATGTGGTGATGCATCAGTAAGGCTAATCTATTATTATATTAGATCTGTTCTGACACTCTGAAAGAGGCCATTCTCCCTCGTTGAAAAGTCAAGATGTCTCCTACTTCACATCCTCAGTGTATGTGCACTGGTAGCTTCTGGTTTCTAGATCACACTTGTATAAGCTGCAGCTGCACCACAATCGGCTGTTACACTCATTGTGATGACCACAGTCCAGTTTGCATGTCCATGTGTTAAACTCAGACTCATCACAGAGAGTTTGTGGAAACAATCTTCTAGTGTCAGACTCTGTAAACGGATCATTCTGCACAGTGGATGTCAAACATCCAAGTGAAGGGTTGGAGGTGTTGGACATTTTTCACATCACAGTTTTTGGTAAGACAAATAGAGTAGTCGACAATGGTAAGAACAAAAAAATGTTTCTTGTGAATAAACTAAGGGCGGAGGGATCTGGGACCAGGAGGAGGATTAGCTGTCATCTGCCAAAGATAAACCTTGCAAATTGTGGTCTTTTACAACAAACCGGCTGTTCTGATAAACCATGTTTTTGTGATCTGGGTGGCACCATGGAGAACTCCATCAGATTGGGCCCTAAAGAAAATCATGCCCAGTTAAATGTGAACGAGTTGCATAAATGCGGGTGTTGTGCAGACAGTAACCTGGGGGCACTGCCTTTAAGTATGAATTAATTAAATTAATTAATTCAAAGATTGTCATAAGTCCTGGACAAATGTAGCCCTGAGCCTCTGTGACACGCTTTAGCGTTCGCCCAGGGCTAAGAAGCCAATGTGAGAAGAGTTGGAGGCAGTAAATCTAATGGTGAAAGGAAGCAAGAACTGAATTAAGGACTCCTAGATATCTCTGTGACTTTGCCCCACATTTAAGTCCGTACTTTGAAGTATGTGCTGTATATAGAAGTGCAGTACTAAATCAGGTGCCACTTTAAACCATAGACCTTAAACAATTTGTTGCACTTAAATGAGGTTTACTATTGAGTTCATGCATGTTAGACATAACAGAATATGAATTTGTTTTTGTTTTTGACAGTTGGGTTTTACGGCTTAATACATAGATTTTTTTTCCCCTCTGAGCTGATTAAAAAAAAATACACCCCTCCCCCCACATGTTCTCCATTATAAACACTTGTGGTATGGTATGTAAACTCGTGAAACATAACCCTGAAGACCAGAGTAGATATGATAGATGCCATGCTTGGTTTAATCACTGCTATGTTAATAATAAAGGTTTATCATCTCAGCACAATCATATTTTTAATATTTATTTAAAAGCTTGTGGTTCTTATTCTGAGCTGAGTGGTGAAGAGTAGAAATACAAAGCTCCCACAGGTACAACAGATCTGCTGTATATCTACTTATGAAGCTCCTTTATTGGATTTTTGTGTTTTGTGAGGAGAGGGGGGGGGTCTTGTTCTGGTTAGAGTCTGTGTTCTTGATCTGTCTCAGCTGATCCTGGTTTTGGAAATGAAATGGGTTTTTGTAAGGTGATTTTAACAACAGCCTCAGAAGACCCTGAGGCCCTCTGGATGGGTTTCTGAGAGCCATTGTGTCTGTATGAGGACCTATGATATTACTATATGAGATTGCAAAGAAAAAAAAGATGCCCATGAACTGGATTTTGCAGTCAGTGCTTTGTTATACAGTAAATTTAACCACAGTATATACAGTCGCTAGAATCAGCTCCACCTTGGCCAACTACAACATTAAAATGTTGTATAAATGTTAAGGCATCAGTAACAGTTATAGTTTCATAGATAACATTCTAACTTTCACTTCTTTTATACTGAAATACTTTATACATAGCCTCTCTCTAAATGTCTTTTACTTGTAATGAAATATTTTCACCTGCTGGTAAAAGTAACTTTACTGAAATAAAGCATCTCAATACTACTCCTACCTCTGAAACTAAATAGTAAACTTACTGTACTGTATGTGACTTTAATGAGTTTCAGTATATTGTATTTTACAAAGTCTGATAAAACATGAACGTGCAATGAATCTAGTAACTCTGTGCTGGAGAAAAAATATATTACCTAAAGGAACTTTACTACAACTACTTTAGTAAAGCAAGTAAGTAAAGTTAGTAAAGTTCAGTGAATAAGCTCTAAAACCCACTATTCACTACCTGCTCAGCACCAACAGGCAGACACAGTTAGTTACTAGCTGGTGAACACAGTGGAGCATTTAGCAGATAAAGAACCAGATATTTCCCCCAGGAGTTGGTAGAGACCAAAAACAGAGCTAAAAGAGAGAGAATACTGGACTTAGATTTGTCAGGTGCATACATACAGGCATCTATCAGTAAATAAATGAGAGCAGAAAAGATGCTGGAAGGGCCTTTTTCTTGTGCATCTGTGTTTTTTATTGCAATAATACATCTGCATGTTGATATATATTTACACACACACACACACACATACACACACACACACACACATCAACAGTGGTCAGAACAAAACAAGAACTTTGGACAATAAGCACTGAACACGTGACATGAGAAAAAAAACCCATCGGCTAACCACCGACTGTCTAAACCTGACTCAGATGTACACACACACACACACACAAACATAAACACACACATGCTCACAATTCGGTCACCACACACTCACATACGCACTGGTCACATGCAGCAATTAGTTGCCCACACATGCACATGAGCGAACACGAGCTCGAGTTCCCACGAAGAACCGCTGAGATAAGTTCTAAAGGTTTGATGAGTCGATGGTAAAACTGCAGAATTATTTTTTTATTTTTATTTTTTGTTTTTAACACTGATGATGCCATAGCTACACTAGCTAGACTGAACTGTACTGTACACAACACAGACAGACAGGCCAACAACCCAACATTTACTTTCACTATTACAGTAACCTGGTAAAGTCAACATCTCCAGAGCAAGAGGGAAGAAGACTCATACTGATAAAGTACCAAATAGACTTCAGACTGATCATTTAAATTATTTTTCCATGATATACTTCATTTTGTCTATATATACTATTTACAGAACAGGAACATACTGTATATTTAAAGGGATTACATTTACACATGGAACAGCTTCTTTTTTTTTTTTTTACAGCCACTACATATTCACTAAAAGCCTTCATAGATCCTTTATTGTCAACTGGCTTCAGGATTTGTGTCCTTTTTAGATCTATTCTGTTTATACTGGTTGTGTTTGTGAAGATACATGTTGTACTAACAATCACTACCTTCAGCTGGACAAGAGATATGCAACAATTACATCAAACACTATAGCTAAAAACATACATGACTTTTTTTGTTATTTATATGCTTGATGCACAAAACTGCACTTTTTACAATCATCTATTGCAATATTTTTTACAGAGAACAGATCTGTAACAGTATGACCTCCAGTTTGCTGTGTCAGTAGTTGATGGTGAAGATGAGTATGAGGATGGTGATGTGGTGACACTGTCTATGGAAACATGCTGAGATAAAAAGGTTTTGTATATTTCTCGCAGGTGTGTGTTTAGATAGATGGATGAACGGATCAGTGGGTGAATAGACAGGAGGAAGATCTCTTCTTCTTCTTCTTTGCCTCTTCCTCGTTTTGTCCCATGGGTGGCTTGTCGATGGCGAAATGCTTGCTTCTTTCTTCCAGCACCTCTACTCATAGAAGCTACGGTCACTAGAAAAAGGAAGAAGCAGAAGAGGAAAGGCAAACAGTGTTTCAGTACCCTGTGGGTAAGCTTCCTATTTCAGAGGGGCCCTGCTCAGCAACCCCCAACAAACTCCAGTGTACTCACACAACACCAGCACAATGCTGGGCCGTGCCTGGAGTAAAACAAAGAGCGACGAGCAGGATTTAACAGCCTATGGCAAGAAAAGAGATACAACACAAGGAACCATCACTGTCTGTCCCCTTGTACCACTGCACTACTCATCCGGTGTATAGGATGCCAGGTAGGTTTACTGTCTTGCCAAGGGACAGGTTTAGAAACTTTTTAATCCGGGGGGCCAGACTTGGGCACAAAATTAAAAGGGGCAAAAATGTGTTAAGATTCATATTTAAAGCCCTGATTTTGTTGTAACAGATGAATGCCACCCCTCTGCACCTGTCCCTGTTGTTGTCATGATGCCATGCAAACCTAAACCACCATCCAAATATACTGTTAAAACATTTCATTGTAGCTCTGCAGGTTTTCACTCCAGCCATCTACTCTGAGATTTCCACCTTGATCAGGTGGCAGCAGATAACTCAGGGAATGTCTTCTGCCACATTCACATCACATGGGATGGATGGTGGAGAAGTGAAAGATTCCAGTGTTAACAACGAGCAGCCAATAAGGATGGTTACATGATTACAGAATTGGTAGCGTGAGGGTTAACTTACTGTGAACTGGCACTATAAAATTATATTCATTAAATATGAGTCTAATTACATGAACACTATCTACAAGTGGGGAACTTAATTATGTAATCATGTAACTCTGATATGTAGTGAATATATCAGCAGCTAGTAAAAACTTGAGTAACGTGTAATTTGGTTGCTTGGAAACATCTGTAGTCGCATCCAATCAAGAGCAATCAGCTATGTGAACAGGAAGTTACTGTATCACGATGTGAAATAGCTGCCAAAAATTACAGTGTTAGGGGGCAGAGCAACATATTAAATATACCGGTAACTGCCAAGCCTGGGTAAATGTAGGTATTAAGTATGCTTGTAAGAGTTTGTAGTTTTCATGGAGGACTGAGTGGAAAATATCTGATTACACTAACTAACCTAATGCTGTTTACCCATTTAGTCTGATGTCATTAGCATATAGTTTCAGAATTTGGTGTATACTGTGTTATTTTTGTGATATGTCATTTAAAATCTTTCCCCTTTACATATTTATTAAATAGTGTTTTAAGGGTCATATCTTTCAGATTAACTGTTCTACTCCTCAAGTGTAACAAGTCAGGAACAGGAGTGAAAATTACCATCAAACTATAAAAGCTAAAATAATTCTTAGACTTACATACTACACTACTACATATAAATATTTATGTTCAGAAAGAAATACACGACATATAATGCTATGAGTCATTAGCTTGCTAGGGACTATAAAATAAAGGTGGAGGGGAAGTGAAAATTCAATACTTGTTAGATTAGTTAAATACATTATCAGCTAAAAAAAGATTATGAATGATAATGTAACAGTATGGGCAGGTTTCCACGGTGAAAGATACACTGAGTGTAAAAAAACTTCACAATTTCATGTAAAAATCCATTTTGCTAACAAAAGGGATGTGAAGATGGAAGGACAAAGGGAAGGTCAAAGACACTTCAAGAGAGACTGTTTAACTTTGTAATGTACTTTTCCTGTTACAAAATAAAAGCTGAATTCATAAGAATGCACTGGTGCTCACTGACCCTCAGACGTTTTGGTGATACAGCCTGTCGTGATATCTGAACAGAAGCTAATGTTAGCAAACTTTACACAGATATTGTTGTGTTACTGATATTTCTTAATTAATCTGCTGACTTGATGACTCTGTTTTACCATTTTCTCAAGTATTAACATATAAATGTCACTTGTGGCCACAGTGGAGACTGTAACACAAAAGTTAAATAGTCTTACTTTTAGCTTTAAAATGAGTAAAGCATGAATTGTGCAAAATGAAAAATGTGTGTGGTCAGTATACACAACTAAAACTCAACAAAGGCTGGTTATTTGAAGCTGCTACTGCGATCACAATCCTACAGGAGAAGGGAAAAACAAATGTGTAAATACAAATAGCTAAGCAGCTAATAGCTACAGCTTTTGTTCTTCTAACCTTCAGGTGCTAGGCTCATTGCTTTGTTGTTGACCTTACCAGTGCACACAGAGAGCGAGGGACACCTTAAATTCTGATTTGATCTCCTTCATTCAACCTGGTGATTGCAAAATAAAACTGTTAAAGTCAAGAGTTGATGAGGTCACTGAGTGTCAGCTTATTTCTGCACTGATAGGGGAATGGGAACACCTATATATTCTAACCTATATTCTCTCAGTGCTGTTTGGCGAAGTAATATATTAACACATAGTGGTCTAAAGAAAACAAACTGACAGGATAACAGGGGAGAAACATAAAAAGGGAAAAGCATGACAATAAAAGAAAAGGCTTTAAGTTGATGGATGAAAGCTGATTGGTGCAGACTGGTTGTACTCACGCCCCCTCGTCTCTGAGTAGAGACAGGAACTTGGTCACTCTGTAATCCGGGTCCATCTAGGAACAGAAAAAAGAACGCAGAGACTGAACAGTTTGTTGACAGTAGCTACAAACAGGAGTTCAAATGAAAGGCGAAAGTCAATTTGAGGCCACATCAGAAATCTCTCAGCAGCTACAGCTGGTGTCAATATGGAGCTCCACTGTCTACAGCATAGCAGTAGCTAAATATACCTTGCTGTCCAGTGACGTGACTGTGGACATCATCAAAGACAGTGTCATGAAACTGTCTGCCTCCATCAGTTCTTCCTTTGAGATGGAGGCAGGCTGTTCCGAAATGTTAAAAATGTTTACTGACCCACTGAATTCGTGCGTTCAGCACATACGTTTTCATTTTGCAGCAGTTCACCAGACTTGAAAGGCATTTAGATGAATTATTGAAGTGCTGGTGGGGAGAGTCTAAGGACTGAGACCATTATAGTACTGGTCTGGTTTGTGTTCACACTGACTGACAGACTATGCTGACAGGAGGTCAGTCTGCACTTCAGTGCTTCTTATGTTCTCTCGTGAGAACAAAGAGCTCGCGAAGAAATAAGTGATTATAAGCTTTATTGATATTGTTTAACTAGAGAGTAGGTAGGTAAATACAGGACAAACACATGTTACATGAAGCTGTGCCTGGTCTCGCTCTCTCCTCTCTCCCCCCATTTCTGTCCTCTCAACCTAACCAGTCGAGGCAGATGGTCACCCACCTTGAGTCTGTTTTGTGTTTGCTCATGGTGGGAACTATTGGTTTTTTTCCCTATAATACTGTAAGATCCTTACTGTGCCTTACTCTGTAAAGTGCCTTGAGATAATGTATGTTATAAGCTGGAGCTACATGAGCAAAACTGAACTGAACTGGGACTTCAGTTCAGTTTCAGTTCTCCCATGAAAACAGCTCCTGCTTGGTGGTTTAGAAACTGTTGCTATGATCACCGCTTTGGTGAGTCTTCTGTACCTGCAGCGACATCTCGATGAGCACGAGGAGTTTCTTGATTCCGATCCAGACTCGCTTTCCTTTGAGCTGCTGTGCGATGCTGGCCCTCTCTTTATCCGTGAAGCTCCCCAGCAGCTGCAAAAACAACAAACACGTTAGAAAGGTGAAGATTTTTATCACTATCTTCAAAACCTACAGCCACAAAAATCAAGAAATAAAGAAACAGAGCCAGTGTCACTTAACATTTTAAGTGCTATAATTCATCACATCCATCTGTGTGTCCTAGGTTGAGTGCACAATTGTGAGCATGTGTACCTTCATGCATCCAAATGTGTGTACATTTGACTACATTAAAGTGTAGTGTTTGTACCTCCAAGGCATCAACTAGCTGTTCCCCAGTAGAGATGTTGGGAATGTGGATGGTGGTGCTGAAGGCGTCCAACATCTCCATCTCCTGCAACACGTCCTTCCTGCTGGTGGTGCCGATGATGAGCAGCTTCCGACCCTAAATACACAACAAGTTCTTCAGTCATTTTCCTTTATGAGTGAAGACTAACAGCCCGTTGACAAATGTAACATAAATATACACTCATGCATATCAACAGGAGGCACAGATTTTCATTTAAGTTGACACTTGTACAGTATAATGTACAGTATAAATATATTCTTCTAGCTTTTGTTGATCTACTGAAACAGAGACAAAGAGATTTCTAGAGGTCCGCCTGAATCAAACTGTTGCAAAGTCAGTAAAAAAGTAAAAACCTTCAGGAAAAAAAACATCTGTCATCTTAAAGGAACAGTTCAATAAAAAATACATTAACGTATTTGCTTTCTTGCCAAGAGTGATGAAAATATCTATACTACTCTCATATCTGTCCTTTCAATATGAACCTACTGCCAGCAGCTGGTTAGCTTTGATTAGCTTAGCATAGAGCAAACTGGAAATGGGGAAAGAGCTGGCCTTTCTCTGTCTGACAAACAAAATCTTCCTACCAGCACATGTAATGCTCACTATGAGACTTCAGAGAGGTGCAGCTTCTTGCCAAAAACAACATCTGTCACAGTAAACACATAGGATTTGTTGACAGCAGTATGCTAACAGTATGTATAAAGGTTCCTGATGAACTCTGACCTTGGGTGGAGCTTTCTTCAGCAGTACCAGCAGAGCCTGAAGAACCAAGTTGGAGAAACGAGGACCGATAGGGACATAGTCCAGAAGACGCTCAATATCATCCACCACCACACAGCTGAGCTGGGACTTATAAGCATCATCAAAGACCTGGAACAGAGCGAAGGAGGGAAGAATGAAGACAGGAAGGCATTAATGGATGGGAAAAAAACTAAGAGAAGAGTCAGTGGTGAAAGGGAAGGAGCAGTTAGAAAAAAAAAATGAAATCAAACAGATAAAATAGTTCCATAAGCCGTTCTTCTGAATGTAAATGTTTCATTGTTTGCTGGCATTCTGTAAAGGTTAAAGGCTGCAACACTTACCTTTTTGATTGCCTGGCACTTGGAGATCTCTGAGTGTCCAATCATCTTGTCTGGAGAGCAGATCTTAATGAAGGGGAACTGCGAGTCCTCTGCAATCTTAGCTGCCAAGGCTGTCTTACCACTGTGGGGTGGACCTGTGTGTGTGTGTGTGTTGAGAGGAAAGGAGGGGTGCAATTTACTTTCTGCGAGTGTTTGTATTAATATATATGAAGCTATTCAGTGCCATGAAAGCCGGTTTAAGTACTTAAGTGTAAATAAGCTGATTCCAGTACACTGTTCTATCATTCACAACTTGAACCGCAGCTGCACACACTGTATGTTTCACGTGTGTGTGTTTCTGATCGCTTACCCTCCAGTAACACAGCCACCAGCGGTGTGCGATCGCTGTTCTTTGTCTGCTGTACCAGCAGCTCTCCATCATCCAGAACATGGGTGACCGGGTCACCCCATTTGATGATGCCGTTCATGATGTAGCTGGCATAATCTTCCTGGTTTGTACCAAATGCCTGAAAAAAAAAACATGATGGAGTGTTAAGGACCACGTTCTGTTGTTTCATATTACAGGATTATGCTGTGTTGTGCAGTTAGGAACACAAAAAGAACTGGTACACACAGGTTTAATGTCATTGTTGAGGGATCCCATGAAGTCAGCTCTGGTGACCTGCAGCTTCTCTGCCCTCTCCATGTCCACCTCAACTGTAGATGTAGCCTAGAGAGGAGTATACACATACAACTGCATCAAAACCATGCCAGGTTAACAACAGTAACTGTCTCTTTGTGTAGCCTTCACATGCATTTCCACATTATACACTTTTTACTAAAAACTATAAAATTGTTTGAGGTTTTCTTTGCATTATGTCTACAGGTTTTCAATGCCTCTCAAATTTCAGTATATGAATATGCAGAGAGTCAGTGATCCAATAATATTTATTATTCTTTGCCATACTGTTTAGTTAAGCCACATGATGACAAATGAACAAACTCACTGGCCACTCAACTTATTCCACATACCGATGAAGGCTGTGAGATGTGGCTGAAAGCTCAGTGAAAGCTCAGGGAAAAAGTGAATATGTACAAGAACAAACCTTTACTTACACTGACAAAAAACAAATGTATCTTATTATTTGGCTTTTTCTAACGGATTAAAATATTTTGAAATTTTACCACCCTGGTTCCCATCATGCTTTGGCTTGACTTGATTCTTGTAAACTGTTTGCTGGCTTCTTACTAAAGTGGCATCCCAACCCGACCCCAGTGCAAACTTGAAAGTGCCAAGTGACCTTGATATGTCGGTTCATGGCCGTGGACTGAGCGGCCCTGACCAGCCCCTCCAGCTCTGCACCGCTGTAATTCTTGGTCTCAACTGCTAACTCCTTGATGTTGACGTCAGGAGCCAGAAGATTGAAGCTTCGCATCTTGTTGGTGTGGATGGTCAGAATCTGCACACGGCCCTTCTCATCAGGCAGACCTGGTTAGAGGATGATGCAGTGAAGGGTGGAAGGGAAAGGAAAGGATGGAAAGGGGTATGGGAAGGAAGGAAATGAGCATTGAGAGGTCAAAGGAGGAGAGATTGGAATAGAATTGATGGGAAAGATCATAAGAAACGTGTTAACTAAAGAAAAAAAGAGGGAGCTGAACAAAGAAAGAGTGAGAGTAGTTTTTCTTAGTACTCACTAATTTCCATCTTGACCTCAAACCTGCCAGGCCTCATCAGGGCATCATCTATCAGGTCAGGTCTGTTGGTCATACCTGGATAAAAAGAGAAAAACACTGAGAGACTGACAGGAAGGAGAGGAACTATGGGACTGACAATGCTTACAATGACAGAGGAAACTGAGCTTACGTGGTGCAACTGAACAGTAAACGTCACGTGTTCAAATAAATTCATGTGCATTTGTCAATCTAGTGATCATCAATATCACTCTTTTTGGAAAGAACATTTGTCACTTCAATTATTAAAAAATGATCAGCAAATAAAAGTGGAAAATAAAAAGTACAGTAAGAGCAATGACAGGAGGCTGATCAGAATGGGTTCTTTAAAACTGACAACTGGTCTCATACAAGAACCACTCGTATGAATATATCTGCTCTTATGTGGAACATATGAGCAATTTAGGATATTTGGTTGCTTTCACCAATTTTGCAGCACTTCTGGAGCTGTCCAGACTTTTCTTATCAGTCACGTGCGTAGATAGTCTGCCTTTAGACTCTATGTCATGGACATAGGGTTTCTTTAGTATTTAACTATATGTCAGACTATTCCCTCTTTATTTCCACTACAGTACAGCTCTGCTCTGATGACATCTTATTAGCAGTTTATTAATATTACCTAGAGATTAGTGCAATTAGTTTTCATCTGCTGATTTCTTACATCGAGCAAAGATATGAGCTGCGAGTGTGAAATTATTCTTTTTACGCTTTGGTAACATCTTTGTGTGAATGAAACCTGTCCAGAGATGGAGAACAGGCAGCTTTTGTCTTTTTTTATTTGGTTTTTTTGGCAGTTTCTGATGCTACTTACCAATGACCAGGATGTTGTTGAGCTGCTCCACACCGTCAATCTTAGACAGAAGCTGGTTGACCACAGTGTCGTGCACGCCCGTGCTGCTGGCACCCGTACCTCTCTGCTTGCAGATGGCGTCCAGCTCATCAAAGATGATGATATGGAGGCCGCTGTTGGCTCCCAGCTGGAGACAGGTCGAGTTTTAAAATGGTAATTTCGCCTTTTGTTTTTTTTTTAATTAAACATAAAGAACAGTATGCTGAGCTTCTCTCACCCTCTTCTGCTCCTCCTCTGCCTCAGCGAACAGTTTGCGGATGTTGGCCTCAGACTCTCCCACATACTTGTTGAGGATCTCTGGGCCGTTGACAACCTTTGGCTCACGGGCGTTCAGCATCTTGCCAATCTGCCTGGCCATCAATGTTTTACCACAGCCTGGAGGGCCGAACAGCAAGATGCCCTTCACGTGCTTACAGCCTGGAACAAAGAAAGCCAGGAGAGAAGAGAAAGAAAAAAAATGGAAGGCAGAGAAATAAAGGAAGAAGTCAAAGGACAAAGCAGAGATGAGGGAGGAGAGGAGAGGAAAAGACATAGGGAAGAGGAAAGATGATTGTCTGTTATGAAATAGTTTTATGTGCTCAGAGCCAGAGGGAGAAGAAACTAGATTAATAAAATGCATCATAAAGCCAATGAAAACATTGTATGTTGCTGTCTATTGTATGTTATTGTTATTTAGTATGTGTGTGTGTGTGTGAGAGAGAGAAGAAGCTGCTGTTACTGTGACTAACCCTGTTTCCTCTATTGCATTACTGTATATTACATTTTGCTACCACAGGGAATACACAGTGCACAAAATCATTTGAGAGGTCAAGTAGTCCTAAAAATGTCTGATCCATAAAATAAAATACATTTTTACTATAATTAAGTTTTTGGCATGGAGGAAAATATGAAAGGAGTGAGGATGAACAGGGTTTCTCACCCATCTGCTCAACGATGTCTGGAGGGAAGACTCGGGAAGCAAAGGCTCTGCGGAAAATGTCAGAGAATTCCTTGTCCAGACCTCCAATTCCCATCTTTTCAAAGTTCCAGTCTGGGTTGATGATTGTCTGTCGCGCTTCCTTGGTCTTTGCTTTACCTTAAAATATAGAAGAAGCAACTTAGCCTGCAAATCTCAGAGATACATTTTAAAGCCAATGACCACATGAGGGCAGAGTAAGACATTTGTAAAAAGGTTCTGCAAGCAGGATCTTTGTATGTTCAGGGTCTGATTTAGATATTTGTGATTGTCATAGAGGGAAAGTTGGAAAGGAAATCCTGCAGCATGTCAGTTATACCTTAGAATAAAAACTGGTCTATAAGCCTTTCTTGGCCTTTACCCAGACAGGGGTGTGATTTGAGAAACATAATGTATTTATGTGAGAAGACGGTCGTGTACTGTTACTGCCATCTTGTGGAGCAAACAGATAAGGGATCATTACATGATGGCTCTTGTTCACTCAGCACACTGTGTTTGATGGTTGTGCAACATGGATCTCCTTCACATATATGTAATATTTGTAAAATAATGCTAAGGAAAACTGAGAAAAAAGTGGTTCTCACCCTCTTGATTTAGTGACTTAGCCTGTTAAAATCCAGATTCTGAGGTTTTGGGAAAGAAGGAACATACCGACTAGTGTGAGGGAAGAATTCTCTGCCTTCTCAAAAATCACCTGGCTGTTGCCCACCATCAGCCCATTGTCGATCTGTCAGAGAAACCAGAGTTATAGCCAGTCTGTGCTCCATCCAGAGAGGTGGCATATTTACACTCAGATTTTATTCATTAACTTCAAACTAGCAGTAATAACATCCAACACAAACTGTTAATAATGATCTGTTCCTGTGTGCTGATTAGTCATGTCCCTCTGCACTCACTCTGTGACCCAGAGCTCACTCTTCAAATCAAACATTTCAAACACAAAAACATCTTTTCCTCAGATTTCCTGATGATGTGGAAATATCTCTCTCCATCTCCAGGTACTCTTGTTTAGAATATTCATGTACAGAGGCCCCTAAGGCCAAAATATATGCAAGAGAAAATACTGAGAGAGAAATCCAGCAATAACAACATACAGAAGAGGAATAACACAGATGCTGAATGATATGTGGTTCAAATTAAAAAAAAAAAAAAAAAAATATGCAGCAAGTAAAACATGTGATTATTGGTCACCTTTCTAGCCTTGAAAGGCATTTCTCGTGAGGCTTTTATTTTCACTTATATGTATGTATTGGTATTTCTGTCACCTATCTTACTGTTTGCATATTCACTTTTGTATGTGTTTTTGTGTTTGACAAATTTATTGATTTGTGTAATTATTCACTAGAGGCCATCAAACACAAGTGTGTGGTACACATAAGGTGTACTGTAAGTTAAATAACTTTGTCCCGATTTATTACGAGCTACACCTGACTGCACCATTTCTCGAAGCAATGAAGTTTCAAGCTGGTTCTGTATTAGGTAATAATTGGGGTTTAATTATGGGAGGGGTCGTAATGTCTTCAGAGCGATCAATAAAATCCCACAGGTGCCAGAACTGAGTCACAGCGAGAATCTCATCAAAACTGGAAGGGATCACCTGAACAGACTACGGCACATAACCCAGAGCTACTTCAACAAAACCCACGTTTGACAAAGGCTTTTGACCAGTGACCAGTTTGGCTTTACAGGTTTTGATGATAAATCTCAATATAGAGGTCATATACCTTCTGTTTCTTTCCAGAGGCAGGCTCTCCTTTAAGGATGCTGGCATCCATCGCCTCGATGTCCTTCACCATCAAGCCAAACAGCTTGTCGCAGAAACTGAACACTAGCTGAGGGACAGAGAAGCAAGAGGAAGATCAAAAAACCTACAGAGCAAAATCAAAGAACGAAGAACAAAGCAAAATGTATGTGTGCGTTCTTGTCTGTGTACGTGTGTTTGTGAGCTTTGAGGCTTGTGAATATAAACCTGCTGAGTGACAGAGAAGGCCTGGTTGTTGAACTGCTGGATGAATTCGGCAGCCATTTTGTCTGAGTCATAGGGAGAGGAGTCGGTACTCTTCTTCTGCAAGAAGTCAATTTCGATTGTCATGGCGCCAATGCACTGCTTGGACTTGTCAAAGTTGTAGTTGGACACTGAGGGGACAGACAGGGACAAATTTACCTCTTTACCTTCACATGGTGAACTGAAACAGACTGACACAAGGACAGATCACAACGGGAGAGGAAAATGCAACTGAACAAAACATATAAGAACATAAATGCAACATCTGAGAGTGGACTAGCACAGATTATAATAGAGCGGGACAGAGTTGAACAGAATTTAGTCCTTCAATGGTCACAGTCAGTTTCAAAGTGAAGTGATAAAACACTGATTGCAATGTGGAAAAAGTAATGTTTGCTGCCTAAGTGGCAGCTCAGCATGGACTGTTAGTACGAGAAAAAGTCATTATGAAAGAGTCAGAAAGGTGTTTTTAGCCTTTCCAAAAAAAAAAAAAAAAAGAAAACCCAGGAGAAAATAGCAGTAAGAAATGGATAAAACTGTTTTTATTTGTTTAAGCTGCATTCATTAGCATAAGCCTTGTACCCACAGTAGTTGGCTGATGTGTTATTTTCAAAATAAGCCAACATATGGCTCATTTGCTGGGTTCCTGTTTTCATAAAGGTCAGCTGGAAACATTAAAAAGACAAAACAGTAGAAAGTTTCCAACCACTTGATACAGCTAATATTAGCTTAATTAGCTAGTTAGCCACAGCTGATCTGCTGGTGATAGTCCATATTTCAGTGGTTGCCACAAACTGCTGTCTGAGTAACACAAAGGACTCATTGTTTTAAAAAGTACTGTTATCGCTGTAAACCGTATGTATCATGGGAACATGAGATATTTTACCTTCCACCTCCTGGCCAATGGAGAGACCGGCCCATTTCCTCTACAAGAGAGATAAGGGAAAGAAACACTGAGTGAGCACTGAGCCAAACACTAGTAATTAACAACTGTGTGTGTGTGTGTGTGTGTGTGTGTGTGTGTGTGTGTGTGTGTGTGTGTGTGTGTGTGTGCGCGTGCGTGCTTGTATATGGGTACCTGTGGCAGGCTGAAGGCGATGCTTCCAGGTGCCACAGTGTGGTGGGTTTTGACTGTAAACACAAACTTGTGGTTGGGTGTTGTCTTCACAGTCACGTGTCTGCAGAAATAGAAGAGAGCTAATTATGAAATGTATAATAAATAATATCATTAAATTAAAATTATAATTGTATTATTTATTTTAAATTTTTTGGCACATGATATGCAGTGTAATGCTGCTAAGTTATGTTGATAGCAGTTTCTTTTATTTGACTTTTTACTGCCTGATATGCCTTCTTCCACTGTAACTACCCTGATTCTTTCTTTGTGTCCTTTGGTAACATGTTATCGGTTTATTTATCCAGAGTTAATGTGTAAAGTGTATAATGTGTAAGTCCAATATACAGTCTATAATATACAGTCTGTTTTGTACTCCACCAACTCCTGAGCAAAATACCTCTTTGTCTGCTAAACGCTCCACGTTATGTTCAGCAGCAAGTTGCTAACTTTACTGTTTGCTTTTTAAACTCTTCTGATGTTGATGCTGAAGAACACAGCATATCACATTATTTTATACCATTGGTTGAAAATTTACTAATACCTTTATTTTAAAGTTTCCTTGAAGGCAGTCTACTATGGAAGTTTCTTTAAGTCAGTGCTGCATCTATTTATTACTGCAAATTCTAAGTGAGCACTGGTTTTCAACCTAAAAATAAATAAATAAATAAATTAATTAATTAATTAATGACCAGTGTCTAACTGTGAAGAGCATGCACAGCTCTTCACAGTTGTCTGTTGGCAGAACTGCAAGACCAACATCACTGTTTGGTGGCACTGAATCGTAAAGACAAGGCTGCAGTTGCCATGGCAGTAAAATACAGCTTGTACAGCTTGTCTGGCTGCAATAAACACTTGAAATATGTATTCTTTATTTTTTTAATTGTATCATATGTATGTATGTTAGTAAAAATGTTCCTAATTATCCTGTTACGTTTGCTGCAACCTCAGTGTCATTGCCTTTGCAAACCAGCACACAAAGAGACAAGAGAAACACAGAAACACAATGACATCTGAAGTGTCTGAATGCTTATCATGCTGAAGAGAAGGAAAACAGACTAAACCTCTGGACAAAATACACCAGACACTAAGAAAATAAACTCTTCCAAAACTCTGATTTTAGAAGTTACTGTCCTAAAGATTTTCATTATATCAAAACTATTTTTGTACTTTGCCTTTCCATAGAGTCGATTTCATTGGTACCAGTGGAGTCTGTCATTACTGTGTTTAAATTACCTGCATATACAAGAAGGGTTGCACATTCATGTATTTCAGCATCAACTGTTTGCAGCTTTAACTCACTGGCAATTTACTGATCAGGGATCAGATCAGAAACAGCTCATATGTGATTTATTTATAGGAAACGAGAAACAAAGTACATTGCTGTGTAGTTTTGAGGACTTGTTAGACTTTAAATGTGAAATCATGACTTTCTAAATAAACCAAAAATCTTGGGTTAAAAAGATGAGTGCATTTTTATGTGAAATTCCTGCAGCTTTAATTGTCATTATTACAATGTAAGGCAAAAATAATAACAATAATGAGACACAAGCAAGTCAGCGCAGCCTCATTTCAGATTATTAACTGTGATGAATGATGGTTGGTGATAAGGTGGGGGGATGGTGTATCGACAAAGCCAACGATGAACGAGCGATAATGACAACTCACTGTCCTGACTGCAGATCCTTCTCGCTCACCACGGCACAATTAGTCAGCGACAGCTCATCTGTCGGGCATCGCGCCGCTTGCATGGTCTGCAAAGATAAAGACAAAGGAGGAGGAAAGGTGGAGGAGAAGAAGAAGAAGAAAAAGAAGAAGAAGAAGAAGAAGAAGCATGTTATTGGGGTTATTGAAAATGACTGATAAATTCCAGATTTTTTACTTGATGTTTTATGTTTTATGTATTTACTGCAAGAATGTTGTGAATCATCACATCAGAGGGAAACATTTAACAACAACAACAAAAAAAAAAACAGTTTTACCAAAGTGGTTGTACAAAAAAAACCCTTTTTTTGCAGTTCTAAATTGTTTTATCTTTAAGGCGAAATATTGATTGAACACCTGAGATATGTAGAAAAGGCATGAATTTCACTGCAGCATTGGATAACTGGATGTTAAAAGAGAAGCCGTAGTTATGGTTAACAGTTAATAAAACTGAAGGATCAGATTCATGTTGAGACCCTCTGGAAGGGCCTGGCCTTAAGGTCGGGAACCACTGGACTGAACTACCTAGGTTAACACATTAGTAGTTCAAACCAGCTCCACTTTGAGCAGCTACAAAAGTCAAATGTTGCTTACACATCACTGCATTAACAATCTAATTTTCCTGACGTTGCTTCTGCAAATGAATGCAGGGCTTTTACTTTTAATGGAGTATCTTGAGATTATTGTATGTCAATGTATTTAAGTAAAGGGTCAGGATACTCTCCCACCTCTGTCAATAACTTAACCTCAGATCTAGTTAGGAAGAGGGATGGATCTATAGAGTCTATAGGGTGAAAGGTGAAAATCTTTAATGCAATATGGTGTGTTACTGTGTGTGTGTGTGTGTGTGTGTGTGTGTGTGTGTGTGTGTGTGTGTGTGTGTGTGTGTGTTTGTGTGGAAACTGTGTGGAAACTGTTCACAATCATATTTACATGTCACCTCACAGCCTGGCCTAGAGAAGATTAATCACTGCATCAGACCTTTTATCCCAAAGTGAGTTAAGAATCAATACAGTCAACCTGTCAGCGTTACCAAAGGATGCGATGAGGCAAAGATGTGATATGGCTGATAGCTTTCTGAGCACTGTAATCACCAGATGGTAAGAGATAGACAGTTTGGCAGTAATATTCAGAATAGTCTCAAGTCTAAAACCTGTGCAAGAAGCCAAACTGTGTACCTTTATAAGACTCAGCCTGGATATAAAGCACATAAAGCAGCAGAAATCACTTGTGGATCAAGTCATGCTTCTCTATAATCTGCACACATGCTTTTACTCTGATTTTCCATTATAAAATTCATGAATTTTATTTGAGCCGGTAATGATTGAGACGGTTCAGAGAGACGTTTGAATTTTTCAATGTAAGTCATTCACATTTCCACTGACAGACCACTCTTCCTCCTCATGTAGGCCGAAGACGCACTGACACGTTCTCGCTTCAACACAAATTGAAAAACCTTGGCAGGACAATCAACTCTGCAGCAGAGAAGAAAGGTACAAAAGTCACCCGCATGCTTCGGCAGATAGAGAAATTCCAATGCCCATCACTGCAGCTCGAGCCCGAGGAGGTAACCATGGTAACTGCATTAAGCGATCTGACAGAGCCTCTGACAGTAAATCAGGCTTTACAGCTTGCTGATTTATCACAAGCTTGAATGGCAGCAAAAATAAGTCTACCACAGGTGGTTTTAAGTCATGTGTTCCTGATGCTGTTGTCCGAATAGACCTAAAACGAGGCACAATACAGGGCTATCAGGTGCACGACGTGTAAGAGCAAATGACAATGTTCTTTTTTTTCAAGAGCCAGAGAAGTGAGAGAGAGAGCGAGAGAAAGAAAGATCATATAAGGTGAGTGA
Source organism: Toxotes lorentzi (assembly GCA_037833715.1). NCBI lineage: Eukaryota > Metazoa > Chordata > Actinopteri > Toxotidae > Toxotes > Toxotes lorentzi. Next base: position 17,929,447 of record JBBMJY010000010.1, read on the forward strand.
GTACTCTCAGAGGACATGTGTCTTCAAGTGATGTTCTCTGTCTGTGGTCCTGGCTCCACCGACCTGCTGCTTTTTATTGTCTACAATGATCCATCTCTAACACATTGCTATGTTTAATGTTCCACTCTGCTACAGTTAAATTTTGGATT
>JBBMJY010000010.1:17960367-17990071 GCA_037833715.1 Toxotes lorentzi
ACACACACATATATGTGTATATATATATATATATATATATATATATATATATATACACACACACACACATATACATATATATACAGTGTTCATTTCTGCAGATGCAGTGTGTGAGATGGTTGATATACTAAAGTGTGTTTTTCTTTCTGCTTCAGAAATGTCTATTATTGATGAGTATGAGAAGAACTTGGAGTTTGAACAGCAGTACATAACATCTGTTGTGGAAGGGATGGAAGAAATGCATATTATATGCCCCATATGTCACACGTGAGTCAAAGAATTGCCTGGTATAACAAAGGTCAATAGTTTCTCTTTCTTATATCTACATTAATTAACTACAAATCATTTCTACGTTTCCACAGTTTTAAAACCAGTGGTCGTCAGAGCAGCTGAAGATACAGACCTATAAGAATTTTTAACCATATTAAGTTATGCCATATATCTCAGCTTTAAAATACTTGTTGTGTCTTGTAGGAACAACTTGAATATCAACAACTATTTCATCTCCTGCCCCTGTGGACTGTACATCAACACTAAGGTTTGTTTGTTAAACTCTGTCCTATTTAAATAACTTGGTTTTATATTGCAGAATCTGTCATTTCCATTTAAAAATCATAGTAATGGCATCATATTGCTTCTGCCAAAAGTGTGAGAAAGCTGTTTTAATTTTTTTTTTTTTTTTAAAGTTCAGTATGTGAATCTTAGTGCCCAGTTGCAGTAGTTTGCATCAAAAATTGCTGCCTTTTCTAGGAGGCATAACTCAGACAAACACACAGATATGACACACACATTTTTTTGGTTATAATGTGACTTGTGCTTTTGAGGGATATCATCATGTACAATGTTCACTGCAAATAAACATCAAAGAACCCTCTTGGAAATCATTGGGAAAAAAGCGCCTGATAAATTAATAGCTTGCTCCAGAATCATTATGTTTTTAAGTTTTCTTTTATCAAAGTAAGCGATTGACCGTGAAGAAAGAGAGAACTGGGCAAAAAAAAAGTCCAGGATTCAGTAAAGTGAGGGTGTAATGGCTTCAGCTAAACTGCTCCAATCTTGTACCCCTTAATTGTAGAAACAGAACATTACCCCCGATGTCCTGTGCCGTCTTCTGGAGTCCAGGTTGACAGAGCACATGGAGGACTGTCTCCACAACCCTGTTTTCTCTGTAGTTCCAAACACAGACAGCTCTGCAAACCTGATGATAAGCTGCAAGGTATGGCACAGTCCCTACCAAGTCACGCAAGGACTTTATGCAGAACTGAATTTGGAATTAAAAATGAAAATGGTCTGCATGTCCCACAGTAATGGGCATGCAGATTAATCTTCAGTTGTAGTGCCATAATACTGGTATTAACACATCTTGTATCTTTCTTTGCTATCACATGTTTATTGTTTTCTCTGCTTCCAGGTTTGCGACTACTGGTCCATCGTCCTGTGACATCGTCCTCTCTTGAGTGATTGACTTGTGGCATTTGATTTTGAGTTTTCTTGTGCTCTGTATATTTTGTGAAATAAAGGCTATTTTTTTAAATTTAATTTGTGGATGCTGTTCTTTCTGGGACTGTATGCTGCCACCTCAACTACCATCCATATGGAAGCTATGATAGACAGTTTTTCCCTCATTGAAACTAAATCAGAATCAGATTACTTAAACAATCTCTAATGATATGCAGTGTCATCACAGTATTCCCCATCTCCTTTTATTGCATGGCACAGTGCAGGCAGATAAAGGAACCAACAAAATGTATTTATTGGATATAATTTTAAACTAAACTTTGGTGTGGTGCAACTTAAATAATCTCTTGGGCTGCACATTTCATAGAAATAATGGGGAAGCATTTATTTGCAGCCACAAAATCAGTTCTGTCAAATAAACATCTAAGCTCTTATTTTGTGGAATGGACACAAAGGCACATACTTTGTGTTTATATTTATGTTTCTTTGCATGTAAAAACCATATAATGCCAAAAACATCTCCATAAATACTGAAAGATTAGTAAATAAAACGTGCCAACGTCAGACTAATCAAATTTAGGAAAAGCCGTTCCTAGGCATAAAGCACTGACCGCTCAGTTTTCAAAAACTGTTGGCAACAAATCATCTACCATCATTACTGAGCCCGAGAGTGAAGGTTACATTGTTACAAACAGTAATTCGCCTTAGAAAATATTTAAAAATGTATTTGTGATAGTTTTAGGAGTGGCAGCACTTGCATTCAGGCCGAACTCGGTACCACCTGTAGGGGGAGGCATTGTTCAGACCATGTGAACGACCTGACCGGAAAACAACCGGGCAGAGTGGAGCGGAGGCAGGCAGAGGAAAGATGGCAGCCGCGGCAGTGGCTGAGTTTCAGAGAGCACAGTCTCTTCTTGGAACAGACCGGAATGCCTCTATCGATATCTTACATTCAATAGGTAAATATTATCGACACAGTATGGCACTAGAGAGAAAACTAGTTTTACGCCTAGACACTGATGCTGTACATCCCACGTATATCAAACGTGGAGCAGTGCAGTTAGCCACCATAGCTGTTAGGTAGTTAGCAGCTAAGATAGCTAAGCTAAGTTAGCTAGCCCAGTGTTGGCCGTTTCTTTTTTCTCCTTGCTTGCACGGTGAGTCAGCAGCAGCGGGCTAGCCGGCTAGCAGCATACCGGCTAGCTTGTCAGTTAGGCTAAAGCTAGCTTCCCAGCCTCATTCATTTAACAGTAACTTCGTTGACAGCTGGCTAGTTAACGTTAGCATGCATCCAGCGTTTTTAGCAGCTAGTCCTCGTCATGTCAGAAGTCAGGCCAACAAGGAAATTATTGTCAAACTGAGTTGGCTCTTATACGTCACCTTGTTGGACGCAGCAGTTAGCATATGCTTATGTAGCATTTAACACTTTGTGTTGTTATTAAAGCTTAAATACGTAGCTGTCACTATCGTTTATTGTTTAATTTCACAGTTTCGATATTTCACAGCTTCGCTAGCCACTTGGCTGATTGCCATCCTACCTAGCCTATCGACGATATAACTTGTCTTAATGCTAGTCTCCAGAGATAACAGGAAAGAGCGTAACATCAGCATTTTCACTGTTTGTACATCGCGGTGATTCATGTCAGCACGGATCAGATTACATCACCAGTGTGTGTGTGTGTGTGTGTGTTACAGTGAAGCGGGATATCCAGGAGAGTGATGAGGAGGCGGTGCGTGTTAAAGAGCAGAGCATCCTTGAGCTGGGTGGGCTGCTGGCCAAGACGGGACAGGCTGCAGGTAACCAAAACACGATGTTCATTCATTTTAAGTTACAGAAACATTTATGGTATACTGTCCATATAGATGTTTATGAATCCAAATGAAACCCCAGTCAAGCCACATGAGTAAGCCTCCTGACTCAAAGTCTGTCTTGTAGAGGTTTTTACACTTATTTAGTTCTGTTTGCATTGTTTTTCTAATATTCATAATTTGGTGACAAGAAAGACCTTGACAAAATTGTTATGTGGGATTGTCACTCCATTTGATATTGTTGTTAAAATATCAATGTTGAGCAGCAAGTGTGTGGATTCCTGTATTTGTACAAAATGCTATAAAGCACTTGGTAGAGTCATAGCTGTACTGAAACACAAGGCTTAGAACAAGGAGTTAACTGAGTACTAAACTGAAGAATGTTTTTAAACTTCTTCTTGTCAGCAAACCTGCTCCATGTGTCTGTGTTCAGTTATGCTTTCGCCAGTTGTTTTCCTGTTCCATGTGAAAATAATCAGAAGCTTATTAGTGTTGTTTTCATCAAGGTAATGCTGGAATATTGCTATGAAACTGAGTTTCATACCTCAGCAGCTGTAGTTCTGCTGTTGGTGTTTAGCTGGTGTATTTTGTTTAGGTTTAGAATATGAACTAAGGTGATAATTGTAGGAGGAATGAAAGTAGCTGCAAAGCTGTAAGATATCCAAGAATCTTCTTATGAAAACTCTGCCTTTTTGATAATAAACCAAAACATTGTTCAAAGAGAGTAATAACTGGTGATGCTTGAGTATGTTTTGGATGAAAAGTTTGTTCTTGCCTCACATTTGGGTCAGTGGAAGTGCTGTAATTCATCAAAACAGTTGAAGTGAAAGAAGGCATGATCTTTGTCAAATTAAGTGGCTGGACAGAGGCCCGGGCTGTGTTCAGAATTACTCCCTAGTTACAAACTTGCCTCGACCAGGACCCCAAACTTTTCCCAGAATCAGTGGACAGGTGCCTCTGATATTCCATACTGAAATACAAAAGTGAAACAGTGATGACAAGGTTTTCTTTTATCAGTAAGAAATAATTTGGGTTTGAGTTGGGATTGTGTGTGTGTGTTTTTTTTTCCCCCTAAATTTTTGCCTTTGGAGTGTTTTGCAACCACGTGTTTACTTCAGCTGTTTTCTGTTGATGAGTTTTCCCTCTTCTTTCTCTTCCTCCCGTCTTCTTCTCAGAGCTTGGGGGTCTGCTAAAATATGTGCGGCCCTTCCTCAATTCCATCTCCAAGGCCAAGGCAGCCCGGCTGGTCCGCTCCCTGCTTGACCTGTTCCTGGACATGGAGGCTGCCACAGGTCAGGAGGTCGAGCTCTGCCTGGAGTGCATAGAGTGGGCCAAGGCTGAGAAGAGAACCTTTCTCAGACAGGCACTAGAGGTGAGACTTGTTTTTCTGTTTCAAACACTATGTTCCAACAACGTCAAAACAAAAGTTCATGAACTTTCTAGCTGATGTTCTGACCTTCTGTGAATATTAATCCAGCCTCCTGGTCTATCAGTCTACAAATAGTGCACAGATCCATCATTCATTGAACAGCTACACAAGTCACAGAGAGCACCACAGTTTAAGAACAGGCATTGTTTTGTTGGTAAAATTTAAAATATGTTAATGAAATCGATTGCTGAAATACCTCATTTACATGGATTCTCTGGCCATTTTTGGCCACGCCAGTAGTTTTAAAACACTCTTATAATGGAAAAATGTGTACTCTGGGTTGTTTTTTTCCCCACAGTTAAACAGCTATCAGTTGTTAATGTGTCAATAACTGATTAGAGAAATTCCTTGATATTTGTATCCCTACCAGTGTGTAACACTGGTTTCCAGGTTTCAGATATTCAGCTTGGTACAAAATTTTAAGAGATGAACGGTGCTCAAAATCTTCTGTCTGGGTAAATCTGTGTACACCTTCCCAGTGCAGACAAATACAGAGTTGATACAAGTTTTAGACCTGGGCATTGAGATGGTTGCTTTCCTCTCTCCTCAGGCTCGTCTCATTTCACTGTATTTTGACACAAAATGCTACCAGGAGGCACTACAACTCGGTGAGTGTTCAGTCTCTTTGAGTTTATTTTTTTTAATTTGCTTGACAAAGTATTTATAAGCCAAAAGAAAGTGTGGGTATAAAACATAAGTAATGGATGGAAAGATAATGTAAACTCCTGCTCGTGCACCAATCTAAATAGTTCCCATCCTAAATAAATTTGAATGGGTAGGAGTTTTTATTTCAATTGAGCTGACTCTATACATTGTCGCCCAGGCTCCCAGTTGCTGCAGGAGCTGAAGAAGATGGATGACAAGGCCCTGCTGGTGGAGGTTCAGCTTCTGGAGAGTAAGACGTACCACGCTCTCAGTAACCTGCCCAAGGCCCGTGCCGCCCTTACCTCTGCCAGGACGACCGCCAATGCCATCTACTGCCCACCCAAACTACAAGCAGCTTTAGACATGCAGTCAGGTACAATATATAGTTTAAGATAATCAAAACATGATTGGTGAAGAAGACTTCACATTGTAGGTAGCCCAACATTTATGTGTGTGCTTGGTCGTGTTTCCAGGGATCATTCATGCAGCAGAGGAGAAAGACTGGAAGACGGCTTACTCCTACTTTTATGAGGCCTTTGAGGGCTACGATTCCATTGACAGCCCCCGAGCCATCACAGCCCTCAAATACATGCTGCTCTGCAAAATCATGCTCAACGCGTAAGTGGTGTACGCACAGATACATGACAGTTTGCCCAATAAAATAACTTAACCATTATAATAATTTTATTTCTGCAGTTATTATATCAGTATTCTGCAGTTTTAATATATTGGTTCTTAAAAAAATCAATGAAAGATGTAAAGTGTTGAAAGTGATTAACATTTTTATATAAATTGCCGGAGTGCAGTAAAATAAAATTTTCTTGGTAGAGAACCCAGAATGGGCCTGTGACTTTTTTCCCTCTGGGTCCAAAGGTTTATATATATATTTTTCTGTTTCAGGCCAGAGGATGTTCAGGCTCTTGTCAGCGGCAAGCTAGCTCTCCGGTATGCTGGCAGACAGGTACCACCCTTCATTCCTAATAATTTTTATCTAATTTAAATTGAACTGACTGTCTGCTAAACCCCTCTTTCAAACAGGGATTATCCAATCAGCTTATTTTAGAAACCATAACTAAGCTAGTTACTTCCAAGGCTGAGGAGCACAGTGTCAACAAGTTTGGTATAAAAAGCCATGCTCATGACTTAGCACATCCACTGTGTCGTATTTTCCCACTGTGTTGAAGCCAATCCCAGATGCTAACAGAATTTAGGCTAACGTTGATTGCTTTGTTATTGATTTGCTTGTCAGGGACATGCAGCTTAAGGCTCAGTCTGTTAGCACAATATGATGTATGAAGCCATTAAGTGTGTGCTTTATCCCTTTTACAGTTTGTTTTAAAAACATTCAAAGTCAGTCAGAGACATCATTTGCGACGAGCTCTTGAAATGAAGTTGTTGGTTAGAAATCCTTTGGTCTGAAATCAGATCCCTGAGTTAAAAAAATGAAACTTTCTAGTGTTGAATCTGCCTCTCTTCTTGTAAAGAGTGGTGTGACATGGTGAGCTTGACAGGTGTGGCAGCAGCAACTAATCAGAGTAATTAATTAATGAGATTTTCTGTGTTTATTTACATATTTATCTTGCATAGAGCATGTCTTTCCTCAGTCTCTCTTGGTAAACGAGGTTCATCTGCCGTGTAGCCATAACCTTTTGTTCCTATTCATCCTGTTTTCCTACAGACAGACTCACTGAAATGTGTGGCACAAGCCAGCAAGAACCGGTCGCTCGCAGACTTTGAAAAGGTTTGTGTCTGGAGTTTGATGCTGTATGCTGATGCTGTTGAGACTGGATGAGCTTTTGTCGCATAACAACATTAAGAATTAAGCTGCTGGGATTTGAATGCCTCTCTGAATGTTTTGCTTGCAAAACATTCAGAGAGGCTTGTCCTTGCTTGCAATTAAAATGTCATGTTTTCACCATCTCCAAGGCACTTACAGAGTACAAACCAGAGCTGAGGGAAGACCCCATCATCAGTACCCATCTGACCAAGCTCTACGACAACCTGCTGGAGCAGAACCTCATCAGGGTCATCGAACCTTTCTCCAGGGTCCAGGTAATCCTCCTCACACCTGTCTATGTTCAACCACAGTTAGTTCAGACAGGTACAGAACGGTACCCAGGATAGATGATAAAGTGTGCTCAGTAAATATTAGTACACTAAGAATGCTTACAGTATAGTTGAAGTATACTTATATGTCTTTAATCCCTGTGCTGGTCCATCTTTTCTCTAACAGATAGCACACATTTCCTCCCTCATCAAACTTGCTAAGGTAAGATTTTGTCCATTTTGTTTCGCGTTTTCTTTTCGACTTTCATTGTCATCATACATGAGTCGCCTATTTCCAGAAATTCCTCAGGTTTTTACAGTGAAATACCTTCAATCTGTTTGTGTCTTGCAGGGAGATGTTGAGAGGAAATTATCACAGATGATTCTGGATAAGAAGTTTCACGGTATGCATCTATAGTTCTTTCAGTAAACAAACACACTGGCTTTTCTGCACATGTGAACGCTACGTGAAGGAACAGCTAAATATCTGTGTTTCCTTGTTGTAAATATTAGTGTTTTGTGGTTATCTCTTACAGATGGATTAGATTTACACCGAACCGAACCGAACTGAATGAAGCTCCTTTAATTCATAACCCACTAATAACGTTTTCTCTCGGTTTTCCTTTGTTGTCGCCCCACACCGTCTAACCCGACAGGTATTTTGGACCAAGGAGAAGGTGTGTTGATTGTCTTTGACGAGCCAGTGGTGGACAAGACATACGAGGCGGCCCTGGAGACCATTCAGAACATGAGCAAAGTAGTCGACTCGCTCTACAACAAAGCCAAGAAGCTAACATAAGGTCAGCCCGAACAGAACGGATAACACTGGTGTCTGTGTGTTAATTCAATAAATTACATGTTGTTACAACGGAAGATAAATTAAATAACGGATTACATACTGAGGTGAAAACTTTTGAATTTACTTTGACCTCCATATAACTGCTACCAAGGAATCAGTAGGACGATGACTTATTTGTTCACTGATTCCATTTGTTTTTGTTGTAAAGCTGCTTCAAGTGCTTATTGACAGAAAGCTGGTGATGTTTGATATTTTATCTTATCATCAAACAGGATCAAGACAGAAACAACAATGAATTTATTTTCCCACAAAGTATTGATTCTACATTGGTGCCATGCATACATGTATACACACGTGTGTGTATCCACTAGTAAAGCTGCTTCTATTTTGCATTTGTTTCTAATGTAATACTTTTTTTCATTACAAATGATGAAATCAGCTTAACCATATGAGTGAAAGTTGAATCTTTAGGAAAATGTCCATGAATTTCAGAAAATCTTTACAATGTCCCAAAGAGCTTCCTGTGGTGTCACTGACTTCAAGTGTCCCCATGCATGTTCAGTGGGTTTGAGGTCAGGTGACTGTGGAGGAAAGTCCAGGACAGTCAGGACTCATTGGTTTTCTTTGGTCAGAGCTTTGAGGAGTGTTTGGTCTTTATCCTGCTGCAGTATGAATATTCTCACCACCATGTTTCACTGTGGGTTTGCAAAGTGTTCACTTTGTTTCTGCAAAGTGTTTTAGAGTTCAATGCACTGTCCACCTTTAGTCTGAGCCTGATATGATGCTGGGAAAGCCCCTTTTTGCTTAGAAGAACAGTTTGACTTCCTTCTGTCTGTCTTCCTCTGGTACTGGTCTTTTTCTCTCATCACTCTGATAGAAACACACAGTCCTACTCCCTGCAGCACAGTACTGTCCTAATAAAGCATCAGAAGCTGTAGTAACACATACCAACACTGCCTTTGTACAGACAGAGGGTTTTGTAAAGTCATCAACTAAAGTTGGGTCACCTGTAGGAATTGTTTGCATTTCCTTTCATTGTTGCAGGAAAGTGTAAGTTAACCTGTTTCTTCGTCCCTGAAAAAGGCCTGTTTTCCTTTAAATTTACATGATGTTTCAGTTTTGGTGACTTCAGACTTCAGTTTTTTGAAAAATGGGAGTGTTGTAAAACGTTTAACCAGTAGTGTGTTTGTGTCTGTCTGTCTGTCTGTATGTATATACATATATTTATGTGTAGATGTTTTGTCTTCAGCATATGGTTTTACAAATTGTGACGGCCATTTTTGTCCAAGTTTGAGCTCCAATCCAAGTAGCTTAGCTTAGCCCAAAGCTAACCAACTTCTTGTACTGTAGACAGTAAGGTGAATAGAAAATAACCAGCCTTGTCCTTTGAAACATTTGTTAAAGTTTGGGAAAATTAATTTGACTCTGGTCAAATCTCCATGTTCACTGTTTTCAACCCGTCTCTGTCTTTCCCCTCAGAGAGAGTGAAACCATCTGTCCTCCTGTCCGGAGTGACGTGGGCCAGTCAGACCTCCGTCGATCGCTCACTTCACCCCGGGAGGGACGAGGGGAGGAGGACGAGGAGATAACAAACACTCAACAATCCAGCAAGCAAATAAACCAGCTGACCAACTGAAGACAACCCAACAGAACAACAAACTGACAGGGTGGACACACAGCTCCTCCTAGTCCTCCCTCATCCCTCTGCTCTCCCTCCTTCCTGTCACTCTCTTCCTTCCAATCTGACTGGGGTTGATCTGACACAAAGTGCTCCTCCCTATGGACAAATCCTGGCACTGCGCCCCTCTTCTCCCACCACTGGTTTCTACTTTATGTAAAACTGGACACGTCTCCCTTTCCCCCTTTTTTCCCCTCTGTTCTCTCTGCACTGGCCATCAGGGAATCTTGTAAAATAACAATAAAGAATACCTATACAGTACTTATACATACATATATTGTAAAAAACAAACAAACAAAAAAAAAACATGCTCGGTCTGTTCTCAGAGTGTAACCTGGGGCGGTGGTGGGTTGGTCTGTCACTCACCGGATTCTACCTGCTCTGTTCAATTTGCCAACCGGCCCCGAAAGTGAATGTTTGAATCTCTCTGATTTTCCGCCGTCGTGACGAAGAAGTGATCCGCTGTTAACTAAGTCACCTGAAGAATGGCTTTGAAAATTCAGGCCGTCAGAACAACCCCTCCCCTCTCCCTCACATCCTTACTGTGACCTTTTGACCCACCCCCTCACCTGTTTCACCCTGAGTGGTCTCACTCAGTCACAAGGCATTCTGGGATTCGTGGACCATACAGGGAATTTGCTCTTCTGTCCACTTGGGACCATGCCACAACGAGAGGAGGACATTCATCCACACACGGGGTCTCCCATACCCCCCCTCCATTCCTCCCACTTCCTGTTTGTATATAACAGTTGCCAAGCATCATCCAAGGCCGGATATATTCACACTGTCCCCTTTTTTTGTAATGCGTAAGAACAGAATAAACCTTGCCACCGAGAGCTTGGTCAGTCACACAAAGTGCTTTTGATGCTGGAGACGTGACTGGAGAGAGAGAACTCTTTGTTCTGGGATGTGAAGAGGGCGGGTTTCGCTGAAGAAAATCAAGCTGTACATTTCTGGGAACTTAATTTTGCAAGGACTTGAGGGTTTACCATATATGACATAGAGAAAGACAAATGCTAATAAAAAAAATGAAACCTGTAACTTGTGTGATTTTAGGATCCTGGAAGGGAAAAAGGGAGTTACAGGTTTTTCCTTTCTTTTCATTAAGCCTCTCTGTGCCTCATCATGTGAGGTTTGATATATATATATATATTTTTTTCCCATGAAGCAATATGGATAACATCAGTGTCATTTCTCTTCTACTCAGTTGCCAGCAGTTGCGTACGCTACACCAGTGATGACCACCCAGGGGTGCCTCTGCAGCAGGCTGGGTGGGGTGTTTAAAGATTGTACAGTAGCTCATTAAAAAAAAAAAAAAAAAAAGAAAAAAGAAAATTTGATTAAAAAAAACAAAACTGCATATTGAGTCTGCCTGGACACCTGAGCAGTGTACAATGTGAGTCAGACTGCATGAAAACCAGGTAAAAGCAGAAAAGCCTCAGCAGATTAGTAATGTAGCAGTAATGAAGGAATGTTTGAAATGGACAGAGAGGAGGCCACTTAACTGAATTAAACTCAACCTTTCAGGGAGAGGGAAATTCCTTCTTTCTGTGTTCAAAATGTATTTTTGTTGCAGTTATTGGGATTTGTAGTTTCCACCTGGAAACTGAAAACTACAGAACAAATCATTTAGGTTATGTGCAGGTTTTTTTGTTTTTTTTTTTAACTTTATGGAGGTTTTACTGCTTGTATATCAACATTATGTGTCCCTGCAGTGTACCTCTGTGTTGTATACACCTACGGTTTATTGTATGTTTACTGTGGGCTGTTTCTCCTCCCTGATGCATGGGAGAAACCTGAGGCCCGAGTCAACACATGTAAAGAGGGAAAAGCTTTTTTTTTTTTTTTTTTTAAATAAGCCTTAATTAACTGTAAATATCTCCCAACATGGGTCGACAACAGCACTTGGCTCTGCATCTGCATTTGAATGGGAGGCAGCACTGTAAAGCTGAAGCGTAAACACTCCTTATCACAACACCATTATTCACGGCTGGGTTGGTAAATCTTTATTCCGTTGAGAATCTCGGATGCTGTAAAGCCTTCAAGATACGTCCAAGTAAATGTTAGTTAGAGGACTTTTACGGGCTTGCCAACTGTTTATGCGCTCTGGTGCAGGCCCGAGGAGAGGCTTACTGGAGGTTTCTGTGGGGAGAAGAGGGAGCCAGACAGGCGACAGTCAGCGCTGTCTTGGCCTCAGGGCAGAGGCAGGGAGCGAGCAGGCGAACCAATGAGAAGGAGACATCCACTCCCCTCAGTCCTGCCCGGCTTGGCTCAGCTCGGCGCGCCCTGTAATTAGGAGCTCTAGTTGGGTTGGGCGCCGCCACGGTGGACAGCCTGGCTGCTGCGTCAAGGGAGTTTGGGAACGCCAGCTCCAGACTGCGTGTGGATTTCTGAACACTGCTGGTTTCAGAGTTTAGAGCAGACACAGGAAAAAAAAAGAAATCCTGAAAATGAACGGACAACCCTCACCTGTCTTCGAGGAGAAGAAACCCTCGCTCCCCGTGGCTGGGAGCTCCATCTCGACCACCAAGGATTCTCCGACCCTGCCGGAGTCCTCATCCACAGACATGGGCTTCTACAGCGGCCAGAGCGCGCTCCACGGTTCGCCGGATTTCTACCCGGCACAGCAGCCGTACTCAGCTCAGCACCTGAACCCTTACGCATACCACTATAACTTGAACGGGATGGGTCCCGGCGGTGCGTACCCCGTTGGCAAGACAGAGTACCCGTACCCTCATGCAACGTACAGGGAGCACGGTGCGTTCAGCAGGGAGGTGCAGTCAGCGATGCAGGACAGTGGTAAGTTAAATAAACAAGAAAAGTTGGAACTTCTCTGTATAAATGTTTCATTTCATGAACAGTATGACTGGTTTTATTAACTCAGTGAAGACAGAAATCTCCACACCTCCTGTGTAGAGGCTCCGAGGTTTTCCCTCCAACTAACAGCTCTGTATGAGCTCCTCTACATGTCTGTCCAAGACCGAGAAACGCTGCATTTACCACCTGATCATTCAAAAAACAAACAAACAAACAAACAAACAAACAAAAAATATTTTAGGCACCGGGGAAATTACGTTTTTATTTTTATTTATCAGTTTTTCTGTCTTTACACCACATTTCATACATATTTTTGGAGCGTTTAGCTGATGCTGTCTTGATCTTGAACATTTGACTTTCCATCATGAGAGGATGTTAGAAAGGAGCAGGACTTGCAGAGTACTAACAGTGTTTATGTGAGGTACAAAGCTTTATTCAAATGAATAATTCAGCTGTGTTAAAGTGCAGCTGCAGAAGTAGCATTTACTGATATTTATTTGCATTAAAAAGTGTAGATATTTGAACTAGTTTTATTTTCTCAGGAATACCAGGGTTCAGGTTTAAAGCTCACAGCAAAGCTGTGATAAAAAATATAGTGTGCTGGATGGACCTCTCGAATCAGGGAGAGGTTTGCAGTCGCCTCCTGCTAAAAGGTCAGAAACTGAATCAGAATTGTTCTTGGCTCAACTCAGGATGCCATTTATTGTCAGTGGATCATCTTCTGGTCTTACGTGCCGGGGACGACACAGATTGCAGCTGAATTTCTATAAATTCGAGAGGGATTTTGTAAGTATTCATCAAAGAAACAGGAGCTCATTCCAGGCGAGATGAAGGGTCTGTCTGTTTCAAAGAGAAGACCATTAAATTTGATGGACACACATTCACTGGGTTATTGTTTTGTCTCGTTTTGACATTGTTAGTCACAGTAAATGGAAGCTCAATGGAAGCTGTCCTGTTTATCATCTTGTCTTTGAACTTCTTTGAGATTTTCTTTTGATAGGAACATGGAGTTCAGCCTTAAGGCCTTTGGATTGAAGCCATGGCCCAGTTCTATTCAGTGCTTCTTCAACTTTACTTTACACACAGTTGGTTTGTGTGCACTAAATAGGTAACTTAAACATAGAGAAGCTCACTGTGCAACAGTGTGTATGACAAAATAAAATGGATAAAACTTAATGATATTACATAATGTCAATATAAACTCAGTACTCAGATGCTGTAATAATAATGTAAAAGCATAAAGGTCAACATTTTGAGCAACTAACATGATCTGGCTTTTCAGCTTCCCCTTTCACTTCTGCCATACTGGGTTCAAAAGACGTTTCCTTTGGCTCCTTTTCGAGTTTGGAAGGTGCCTCTGTGCAAACTACAGAGAAAAAAAAAAAACAAACCCGACAGACTGGTGTACTGTTTTTGACATTCCAGCTGGGAGTTGACTCCTGGAAATGGCCTCAGGGGACTTTGGCCCACAGCCACGCACATCAGGTGTCACGACATGTCAGTCAGCCTTGGCCTTTGAATCATCCAACAAGGACGGCTCCTTATCACGCAAGGCTTGTGGCCACGCCCTGATGAATAAATAAACAAACAAAAACATAAATAAACCATACAATAAACATAAATAGGTGAATAATTGTTTAGTTGATGTTTTTGAAATAAATATCTAAATAGTAGAAATACTGAGGCCATGAGTCCAGGGCCTCCTGAAGAGGCTCCAACCCCTCATGACATGAAACAGAAACGTCTTTACTTTTTTGTTTTTTATTTTATTTGTTTTTTTCTTATTTATTTTATTTAAATTAACTGTTGATTATGTTGTTTTTGTTGTTGTAGCTATTTTTAACTGCTGTAAATTGCATCTCTCTACATGAAGGTCTAAACACTGTTTCAAAGCATAACCCCAAATTAAAAGTCTGGACACTGAATAGTTTCTTTTTTTTTTTCTTTTGGTCTGAAAGTAGTGAGTGAATATGCTGAGTCTAAAAACACTGAAGTTACACTTTAGGTAAATCTGCTCACTAAATAATATAAATGATGCAAATGCTCAAATATATGAAATTACTATTTCCCACACAAATTACACAGAAACTTGGTTAAAGATGTTTTTTTTTTTTGTAAATAATGTGTCATTTCCAATTTATGGCAATACATAATAAATGTGCTGATCAAATGTAAATAAATACATCTGAGTAATGTTGGTCGTGTCTCTACAGGAAAACACACACAAAAACAATCAGATACAAGAATAACAGCGTAAACAGGGAAGGATGTATACAAGCGTGGCCTCCAGGCAATATGAAAAGCACCTATAAATCTCTGCCTCCCTCCCCGGCTGTGGGAGACACTCAGACCAAAATTATAAGTTCAGACTGCAGAATTTCTTTGAAATTTCGGGGTTGTAGCAGCCGTGGCTATTTTTGTGCTGCAACATCTCTGCACAGAATGTAATGTAGAGACCCGATACAAGTTAATGGCATTGTTTGAGGGAAAAAACAAACAAACTCATAATTGCTGTGTTACATTTTGTGAGATCCCTACAGGAGTGTTACAGGAAAATTAAAATTAAATTTTACTGTTCCCTCTCCCAGTGAAAGAAGAACCAGACATGGAGGTTCGCATGGTCAACGGGAAGCCCAAGAAGGTGCGCAAGCCACGGACCATCTATTCCAGCTACCAGCTGGCAGTCCTGCAGAGGAGATTCCAGTCGGCCCAGTACCTGGCCCTGCCGGAGCGGGCTGAGCTGGCAGCACAGCTGGGCCTCACACAGACACAGGTCAGGCTGCAGGGAACACCATCCAGAGCAGTTCAGTACAGTGACAGAAATATAACACAATGCAGTGATAATTAGAGGAGGCTACGTCTGAAAATTGCAGGTCTAAACACTGAAAACAGACTAAAATGTCTTAAAAGAGTTGCCATTTAAGTTGAAATCCTGAAAAGATCTTAAGTGTGTTTTTAGGTGTAAGAACTGAGAGCAGCTGAAATGGCTAAAGGCTAAGCAGTGAAAGAAACCCGAGGAAGTCTAATCAGGAAAGATGACAGCAACTGTAAATGATGACAGGAAATGAATTATGAAGCATCACAGATGCAGGGCAGTTGAAGTTGATGTGTAAGGATGGACAGCAGTTTAACTGTCTGTTGCCGTATTTGAACTGTCAGTTGAAAAATAAAAATTAGCTGAAGTGTCAGTTTATGATGCAGAGGCTGGAGAGCCACAGAAAACTGACATTTGTGCACAGTAAATAGTCAGTAGTGTCAATAAGTAAGTGTCATCCACACCAAAGCAAAAACACAGAGGAGGTGTAAAAAGAGCATGAAACCTGAACTGGGCAGATAAGAAGAGGCTTCACTGACATGATACTGGTTTAAAGTTACAATGAAGCTTCTTATACTAAAATATTAGATTATTACTAAATATGTATTACTAAATAGATCTATTGAAATAACAGAACATACTTAAATATATTATCATACTAGATTCTACTAAGATAAATACCAAAATAAATAAACAGAGTACACTGTACTCTGTTTATTTACCATAATCTCAGGTGATCCTAGGCAGCACTCTGAGTGTTACCCTGTGTCAGTCTGGTTTATACAGTCATTCTGCTCCTGCCCATATGATTTACTACCACATGAATTATCTTGGTTCAAGTGATAAAAGAAGAAACTTGCTGCGCGGGTTGTTTTATCATAGCCGCTGTAAATCATTGTTCAGTGTCACGCTTGGGTAACATGCACAAGCTGTAAGAAAACAAAGAACATAATAACAAGATCACAATGTCTCTCATAGTGTCATATTACATTTAAAGGAGCTGTCAGTAATCTGGGATATTACTACTGCTGCCTGGTAACAGTTCTTGGATAGTGTCTATATGGAGGTGAAATATTACTTCACAGCTGTCTGCTTTATGACTAACAGAAAAAAAAGGGAAAAAAAATCTGTCAAATGCTGTTCAGTAGTTACATTTGAAGAATAAAATAGATCAAGAAGGTGACGTGAAAAGAAGTGGGGAAACAAACTGAATAAACAAACCAAAACAATGAGCTAAAAGAGGCTAAACGGCAGAAAAACACTGCATGCAGCTTTAATGTTGCTCTCAACAACCTTAACAATATTAACAATGGATTAAATGACCAAGTTTGATTTGGAAGACACAGAGAATTATCACCTGACTTTGGTGTGTACCTGCAGCTCTATGGTCCAGTTTAGTGTCTTTCAGCATTTTTACCAGAAAAGTTTGCCCATTGAAATTTCTTTAAGTTGCCTCCACGTTTGATGCTCTTCCCTCCAGGTCAAAATTTGGTTCCAGAACCGTCGCTCCAAGTTTAAGAAGCTCTACAAGAATGGAGAGTTTCCACTCGGGGAAATTCCTCTTGAGAATAGTCCAGACGCCAGCGATTCCATGGCCTGCAACTCTCCTCCATCTCCAGCTGTGTGGGAAACCAACAGCAACAGTAACAACAACAACAATAGCAGCAGCAACAATAGCAGCAACAGCAACACAAACAGCAGCAGCAGCAGCAGCATCAAGAATAATGTAATGTTGGATCCTACCAGCACGGGCCAGGGCCCCTATCAGCCTCCAGTTGATTCCTCACCCACCTACATGGGGGAGTATACACACCAGAACTGGTACCAGCAGCAGGGTGCACATTTAGGTCTGCCACCGACGGGCCCAACGCATCATACATCATCAACAGCGCCGTCAGCCACACAGAGTATGGGAGCCGTTTACTGAAACTCTCATTTCTGAACTCTGCTGAACAATTTGAACGGGGCCCTGAGCTTAAACACCGGGGGTTTTATGGATCATGGAGTGGAGTGCTCTTGTGACCAGAAACACCTGACAGTGATCATCAGACACGAGTCATGACTTTAAAACCTGACACACATGTGGTAAAACAGCCTTTTCTGCAGTAAATGTGGATTGAAAAAAAAAAGTGCTCAGAAGAGCCTCAGTTACCCTGTTGTTCTCCTCTCTGAAGTTTATAAACTCATAACATCGAGGTTATAACAGAGCTTGGGATGACTGATGTGAGACTGATACTGACAGTTTTATTTCAAACCACTGATGGTATTTTCTGTATTTAATATGTTAAATATGACCATATTTATGTTAACAACTTTCTCTTGGAAATTGCCCTTGACACAACATTTTTACAGTAAAACCAAATTCTACAGAAATTCTCCCAGTGAATTAAAGCCCACCACATTTTACAGAATTTTTTTCTACAGAAAACAGGACTGTAACTGTGGTTAGTCACTATGTTAAGGGTGGACAACACTGAAAGGCTGATAACCTTTTAAAATAAAACATCAATATCGACCCGACGGAGGAATCAAACCCTGGAGAAACGATTAAATGAACCACAAGGGTTAGGGTTGAGGTGATTTCTTAATGGCACAATTTACAAAATACAAACCCTTAGTCACTGAATTTATTTAATTTCCACTAGGGAGAACATCATAGACTGAACAACACAATCAAACAATGTTTGCGTCCATCTACATTTTTTTGTGTGTAAAAATTCTTTTCCCTACAAAACATGGTTCTGGCTGTACACACAGCAACAGGCAAGAACATCATGCGATATTTTTCTGTCCCGAGTCTGCAACTCAGTTCTTGTTACACGTACGAATCCAGGGCACTATCATCATTATGACTTTGTAAAAGGGAAACTCCACCTATTTCACACATCAAAGTCAGTTTGCAAGTGCTGGGGAGTTCTACTGTGTATGTGAAAAGGTTGTATAAAACCTTTTGTGTCTCCAGAGGGAGCAGCACGAGTCTGATAAACTGCCTAGAGTGAAGTCACTTTAGTCAGTGCTACAAGCTTGAAAAAGAAAAGAACCTGGTGGCATGGAGTTGGAATGAAGTGAGATTATCAGACCTCTGTATCCTACTCCTCGTTTGTGCTCAAGCTACATGAGCCGCTACCAGCATAACAACCCTGAATCACAGACCAAACTGTGAGCAGTTGAGTTGCATTGTATACATAGGTGCCAAGTTTTGGCATGGAAGAAGAATACATGGAATAAAAAAGATTAGAGTTTTTTTTTTTTGTTTTTTTAAAACTGTCCAGCAATATTACAGGAGTGTACTGCTAAATCAGCTGAGCACTCTTTTAAGGGCCTGTGCTCAAAGGTGTTCTCACTACTGCAAAATATTTTGCTTTTTCAATTTCTTCTCTCCCATGTGACCTTGAGCTGATGTTTAATAATCACTGTGAAAAGGAAAAAGAAATCACATTTTTCAAGTCAGACCACATGGACATCTGCTACAAAATTGGATCCCCAAGGCTTGAAGACTTGCATTTAATTTGTCAGCGTTGCTATGAGAGCATGTCCAAGTATCCGCATAATGTCAGCAGCAGTTTGGCTCAGCCAGTTTTGGGATGAAGGATAACGACAGCGAGGGAAACAAAGCAGAACTTTTCGGATTTATACAGGATAATTTGCTTGCTGTCTTTCATTAGACCCTCTCTGCCTGATAAATGCTCCCATCCTTTACACTGCCTCTACTTTTTAATACACATTTTCTGTTACAAAATGTTTAATCTCCGACTCAAAACTGAGATAACCCTAATGATGTCACTATGACTTCACCAGGGTCATTTTCTCAGACCTATCAAAGCCTCTCCAGCTGCTACAGAAAACACTGCACAGCTGTTTAACAAACTGTGTAATGCTCCTCATGACAAGTAATCCGATTGTCATGTGTCAAATTGTTGGAGTGGCCCTTTAATTCCTGCTCACAGACACTACAAGGCCCTGACATCTGTAAAAAAATAACCATCAAGAGCATAAGTGATCGTGAGTTGGTACTTAAACATTTAAAACACAAGTTGTATATATTGTACTAACGTGCTGTACTCAGGTCTTTTATTTATAGAGTAAACTGTAGATCAAAAGTGGCACAGTTTGTGCCTTAAATGCATTTGTTTTTCAGAGAATTAGTAAAAAAAAAAAAAAAGAAAGAAATCTCTACATTTGAATCGGCGTATTATTTTCTGCATGTATTTACGTGTGAAGACAGTAAATACACACACACACACAAAAGGAGTTTAATGTGTGCTGACGGTGCTTTCCTGGTGAGCCTGTCAGAGTGAGTCAGACAGAGGTTGCACACATCTATATATTACACACACACACACACACACACACACACACACACACACACACACACACACACACACAGACTGCGTGTAAAGTAGGTTGTGGGAGGTGACAGTGCAGCAGACACTCTGGAGTCTCTGGATACTAATAACACACCTCTGACACACACAGAGAGAGGGGTGTACACTGCTTTCATGTGGCACAAAGTTAGAAGGGAAGGAGAGATATGTGTGTGTCTGTGTTTACATGTCTTTCTATGGTTATGTGGACAAAATTTGTTTCGAAACCATTATGAGGACATTTAGATGTTCTGAGGACATTTTAGCTAGTGCTTTTTGAGAGTTTAGACTTGGTTTTAAGATTAGGGTTAGAATTGTTTTTTGCTCAGGGATAAAGTTAGGGTTAGGCATTCTGTTGTGGTGGTTAAGGTTAAAGCAAGGGGCTCGGGAATGCATTATATCAAGGGGTGTCCCCACAAAGACAGTAAGACAAAAATGTGTGTGTGACAAGCTGCTCTGCTGCTCTCAACCAACCAAACCCACAGGTTAGGCAACAAAAAGAGGGCGTAATGAAGACGAAATACACCGACAGGCACTCTTTCAAACAATGTTACAGACCCAAATACTACATACTTCTCTGTGCGACCTCATTAAGAGATATTTTGGCAATCTAAGGTTTGAAGAAGACTGATACCACTCTAATGGGAAAAAAAAGATTTTTGTAAAACTAAAGGAAGCTCTTTTGTTTTTTTTACATGACAAAATTTCTGCATGACATCCGTCCCTCTTTTAAAATCTCATCCATTTTTTTTAAATATCTGCCCATCAGCTTCTTGGCAGTGACGACCTCCAAATCTTTGCCTAACATGCAAAGCAGCTGGTCGAGGACACAGCTGTGCATGACAGCTTCATTCAGCATCTTTTACGTGAAGAACTCTAAGATGTTAACGGCTGTGGCTTTGGCTTCATCCAATCCCCTCCAGGAGTTCCTCCTCCTGTTGACAGGTTACAAGTTGATGTATATGTTTAATAATTTTTAGTGTCAGGATCAACATGAATTATTTGGAATATTTAATTTTTTCGTGACATAAGTACATTCCTACAGTCTCTGCTTCTTCAGCAGAGACATGTTGGCCTAAAGCAAAGAGGAATTTGGCTTTACCATGGTTTTCTGGAAAATGAGACTGATGACTGTCTTCTGCCTTTCAGCTCCACAAGATTTCACAAACGAACCTGCCCTTTTTTTTCTTCTTTACAGTAATCTGACAGCTGTAGTTAACGCTTTTTCGTCAGATTAAAAGTTTACATAGGCAACATTTTATGTGTGAAATGTATGGATCTTCAGTGATTCTTTTTCTGATCACCACACATTATCAGCCAAGAGTTTTCTTACTTCTCTTCCAGAACTATAATGAAATATCCGTCCTGGGAACCGAACCTCTCTCAAGTATGTTATGTGATTGAGGTGTCACGGCTAATTCAGACATGTCTGCAGAGGGACAGGGGACAGAACACTGTACAAGTTTTAGACAGCAGAGATTACAGCTAGAAAGTTGGAAAAAAAAAAGGTTTTAGAAAAGAGCTTTGGTGAGTTTTGTGCTGCACCTGTTATGTTTTTGTGGGAGCTGTAGTTTCTTCTGTGCTCTTAAAATAAATGTTTGGATTTGTGAAAATCATAAAGGCCGCAATTTCATAATAGTTACTTCTGTAGTGGATATAGATTTATCTTATGTTATGGAAAGTATGGAGCCTCAGGAACATGTTTTGTTTTCTTCACAAAAGACAGATGCTGAATAAGAGATTGCACTGAGTTTGTTAGTGACAAACTCAAAACACTTCCTCACAATACTTGTCAGATGGTTTGGCGTCATGATTATTCACTTTTCCCAGTATTGCGTTAACAAAGGCAACAAAAATTGCATAGGTCACTGATAAGGAGTCAAAAGTGCATTTTACAACTGGACGGAGTAACACAAAATGTGGTACGGACATTCATGGTTCCCAGAGGATGAATCTGACTTTACTTCCATCTCAGCTGTGAGGTTTAGATTTGGGGTTTTGAGTAAAATACTTCAACAACTGTTGGGGTTTGAATGTGTGTTGCAAATTTCATGGTAAGCCATGATATTTGCCATGCACATTCAAACTTCCCCTCATGCAAAACCATGCTGATGAAAATCAGCATGTTAGCATTGTCAAAGTGAGCATGTTAACATGCTAATGTAAGCATTTAGCTCAAAGCACAGCCCCACAGTGTTGCTGGCATGGCTGTAGATCTGTAGTCTTGTTTCCTGTAGGATCTTGTGGTATTTCAGATGTGTGTGTGTGTGTGTGTGTGTGTGTTTCTTTAAACAAAAATGTAGTTTAAATGAGTATTGAAGATAAATTGTGACTTCTAGTAAAGAGCGTAAATACATATACATTACCATATCATCTTCACCTGAACTCATGAGTGTGCAGGGTGTGGACCCTAAACCACAGACCCAGTAAGACACCTTCGATGTTTGTTTAGGCTCTTACCTTCCTGCGCTGAGCCCTCAGCTTCCAGGTGTCAGAGAAGAATGTATCTGAACACCACAGGAAGACAGCTAGAGAGGGCAAACAGAGGCTTGTAGCGACCTGTGACTGCCACTCGGCAGGAAAAACGGTTTTCACCTAAGCCACTGTGGGTTTCTGGCACAGATTATGGTTTTAACAAACAACCAAGATCTTATGTTCATGCAGCTAACAGCAATGTGATTCCAAAGACAAACACTCTAGGTGGATTCGTGATTTTATGTTTTTCATTTTTTTTAATTCTGTGAATCTCATGACCTGTTCAGAGTGTTTCCTCACCTTCTGCCCAAGCATGTGGAGGAAACAGATGCCTGATCATTTATATCACCATGAAAAGTCGGATGAAGTATTTGGTAGGTGAGCTGAGGTGACAGCTTTACACCTCTGCTCTTTGGCATTTACAGGCAGACCGAAGAGGGCGAGATGAGGTGATGACATCAGCTGCTGCAAGCTGAGCGGAGAAGAAAACTTCGGTCTGGAAGGAAAGTTTATAACAATGTCATGAAAGATTCGGGGCTGACGTTACTTTCCTTTCCCTGCCTCCAGCCATGATCTTCACGCTGTGCTTGTACTGATATTTTTTGAAAGCCAATACTAAGGCCTGTACCTGCATTGTTTTTTTTTTGTTTTTTTAACAAAAGCATATCAAAAGGGGATGTTTTGTGCCACAAGAGATGTCAAGGTATTTAAGGTATTCTCTTTGAATTTTAGGAAACATTTTAGGAAACACCACCGAAAGCGATAGGGAAGTGTAAAGAATGCATTTCACAGAAAATATAATATAACTTTGCTTTTCCAGTGATAACATATGCGTACTAAATGGCAGTAGATGGCCTTAGAGATCACATTAAGAAGCCTCTTAAAACTCAAAAACTTAATAATCCAAATTTTCTCAATGTGCATCAAAATACCTGCAGCTAAATTGTTTTCCTCCTACAAAGTGGTGCCTAATAGGACTGTTACTTCTGTCTACAGTGCAACTGAAGTGTGCTACATTAGTTTAAAACATTTCAAATCACGCTCTGTTTACATTAGTTTTTGCTTGCAGGCTGTCTCCTTCTTCACTGCCTTTGTTGGTGCACTACCTTTACCTGTTGCGTTACTACCACCAACTGTCGATCAGTGAAATAACGTGAATAATGCCACATGATTGCACGCATGCACATGCAAACTTTTAGCTTGCACAACACAAGCAACACTCTTTAAACACTCTTTTATTTTACTGGTCACTGTAATGATTTTCCTCATCTCTAAGCTATGCATTGCACTGAGAGTTTCTAGTGTCCTAGAAATGTTTGAAGTGCCACAGTTATATGGCATGTCTGAGTAGTCTAACGTATTCTGAAAGTAACAATATATACATGGCTAAAACATGTAGTGGTTATACTTGTAAAACTGATCAGAAATACTTGATATTTAAAGGGCAGGAAAATAACATTCATTGCTTGTTTTACTGATGCTTTTAAATTTGATAATAATGTAAAATCTTTTGTCATATTGGTAGTGGACAACATGACTGACCAATATCACCTAAGTATATCGGTCTAACTCTGATGCATAGTGTATCATGCAAACCCTGGCATGTGCGTACACACATGTGAAGGCTCACTCCCACACACACACAAGCAAAGTTCTGCAGTATCTAAGCTGCACTTAAAAACTAAGCGTGTATGTGTTTTTCACCGCATGGGTCAAGTTTAACAAGCAAATTTAAAGTGACCCCTGCTGTTTATGACTTGTTTTAATTAATGTGTGTGTTTTTTTCTCCACGTCTCTCTCTCAATGTGTCTCGTTCTGTGAATCTCTCTCACTCTTTGCTTTCTACTCTCTAGGGGGTCACATGCTGTCATCTGCCCAGTAGCAAGTTGTGAAGTCTTTAGTTTTATAGTTTTTACATTTTTGTCCTCACGCAAGCTCTCAGGTTTCGCCCCACTATTTCCCATTCAGCTTCAACATAGTTTAGTTGGAATTTTTCTGCATAAACAGTATTGTACTTATCCAAAATCTGCACTGAAATACATGAACCTTCTTATACCTGAAGCCTCCTCTCACCTTGATCATTTTAATATTAGAAAGTATGGGGGATCAGTGTTTATAGTAAACACTACTTGTGAACATAAAGTGGGTATAGATAAAGTGGGTAACACCTACTTTACCACAGCTACTTCATCTGTGATGTAGATGTAGTTTGACCCACCGTATCAGCCTCTGTCTTAAAAACCAATGCACTGAGTATTTTCACTTTTAATACTTGAATACATTTTGATCCTTTTATTATACTGACTCAGCTTTTACTCCAGCATTTTAACTTAACAATGTGGTATTACTGAATTCTTCCTCCACCGCTTCCCTCTCACCTCCTCCACAGGTGCCCAGGTCTCATTCTGTCCTATGACAGATGTTTTGCTCCGTCTCCCACAGTCCTGCATACTCCCCACTGACAAGCTACTGCTAGGTAAGCGACTGTGCGCTGTACTTTGATGGAGGTGAAGAAGTCAACAATGGTGTGGACAGTAAAGCACACAAAGGTGATATTTGTACCTCATTACAAGTGTTTCACAAGAGAATAGGTTTCAAGGATGAAGACACGTTAACTTCCCCATCTCCAACAAAGATCAGCACACAGCCACCTCCCTAAACTTTGTCTCATCCAGAGAAAGTCTCAGAGCAGCCTGTGAGATGGTCGTATCCTTGTGTCAGGGACGGTGGTATCCAGGCAGAGCAAAGAGAAATAATGTCAGCCACAACAGAAGACAGGCAGATTGTTTTTCATTAGTTTAATTAACGTTAGCTCATTAGCTCAGCTGGAGGAGACCTGTAACTGAGACCTGTCACTCATTTGATACGTGCTCTCTCCTCTTTACAGTGGAATATTAAAATTGCATAATATTACCTACAACTTTTTTCTCACAATATTCCAACTCACAATTTTTAAAAAAGTTTATTACCAAAATAACACCACTTTATTCCAGTGGTGTGGGCAGAAATTGCGTTTTGCGTGGGCCAGTACAAAAGTGGGTGGGCCACATTTTTCCAGAAAAGGGACTAATAAAAACTTAAACTAGAAAAACGGACAATCATAGACAAAAAGAAAAGCCAGCGACAGTTTTAATTTTCAACATACTGCATCATAGAAGAAATACTCCGTAATTCCTATTAAATCAGCCACATAAAATCTGGTTGATGCCCTAAATTCTGTGCGAAAAGGTGAGTGACAGTAAATAATGTAGCCTTTTAACAGAAGGTCTGTATGGCAAATATACACCATGTCAATGCTTAACGTGAAGGCCTTTCAAATATGAAGCAGTGAAAAATGAATAAATCAACAGGCCTTTGTTGTGTTCATGGCCTTTAGCTTTGAATAGAAAGATTATCTCATCATCATCCAAAGAGTCACAGAGTTCCTTTTCAGGCCCTCTGAGGTCTGTTTTAATCTGACCTCCAGTGGAGAGCAGTCTCCCAATGGAAACCCACTGTGTCCAACTCTGTATTAATGACAGAAGTTAGTTTGCTTTTTCTTTTGCTGATTTTCTGGAAATTTGTTTAAAATTTGCCCCTAAATTTGGATGGAAACTTGGTTTATGATAGAAAACTAATGTCAGGATTTTATACAAAAATGGTTGATAAAGAAGCAATTTGACTGGCTGCAAGTACGTAGACACACAAATGAATGTAAAGACAGGGGGCGCCATCATGAAGCCCCTAAAACAAATAACTCCCTGTTGGTTTTCAACATTTTTCAGAGGAAAACTTAAAAAATAAAAAAAAATGATCCAGATACAGTTATAATTTTGATCTTAAAGCATAGTTTGTTTTTTTCCATGTCTATTTTAAAATTTCCATGAGACTGACTAAAAGTCTCTGCCACATCACTGTAGTTACTTGTGTGTGTGTGAAGCCCTTAGCTTGCTGCTTGCTTGTTTTTCCTTGTCTTCCTCTTTTGCCCTCTTTTCTGCAGACAGTTTGTGTTGTATTCATTAGGACAATACGATGTGTCTGAAGTCTGTGAAGCAAAGTTTTCCATAAAACTCCACGGTGTGAACTTTGCCAGAGGCGACAGGATGCGGCTCCCAGTTACAGATTAAAAAACTCCAGGCCTTCTAAAAAATTCCACGCTGTGCCTTTTTGAAAAAGTTGTTTGATCCTTAGAGAAAAGAGAAGATCTGTAAAGAAAGAAAAAACAATATTTCAGTATAAGGAGGAAAATATGATTTCCTCAAACATTATTTTAACATACAGCTTTTTCAGTACGTAATTTCTCACACTGTGCCTCCTCAAAGAAAGAAATCTGAACATTTCTGTTTCTAAGGTCCAATGATACTGAGACAAAATGTTCAGGTTCCCCAACATGTTTCCCTTAACAAAGGCATCAGTTGACTGTCTGCTATAGATTTGAGAGGAAGAGGAAGAAATTTTCCCATGTGAGGGTAACGGTGTATGAAGGCTGTGACTGTTACACCTAAATCTTTTCCTGACAGTGAAGCTAGTTCATGTTCAGGTAAACATTACTGCTTCTTCACTCTATGGACCAACAGGGCAGTGTTATAATAATGCTTTAGCTCACCCAACCACATTTAGCATTAATACGCACAATATGAGCAGATGAAATGAATAGTGTTTATTAATGTCTTTGTAAACAATAAATCCTTTGTCGAGGCATTCAGAAATTGTAATTTGATGTAAAGGGATTTTGGATTAAATTATAATCATATATAATGGGGTTTTCTTGCCTCTGGAACAGAACCCACAAGCGGGACATTGACCCTCTCACATAGTGTGTTTATGGGACAGGGTCCAGGGTGATAGCACCAGTGGAAGGATAATATGATTTGCAGAACCTGTCTTCTACAGGTAAGCTTCTTAGCTTAGGTGGTGATACAGGAGAGTCATGATCATTTTGATATGAGCAAATATTTGCTCTGAACATTTTAGCACAGAGCTGCTGTGGGCTCAGGTGTTTTTGATCACAGTAGTCAGATTAGCTGTATACTGACTTGATGTGTGTTGACAGAGTGATTGCTGGTTTGTCTCGAGATGATGGTTATGCGCGTCTTGCATGAGCAATTGGTCGGCTATGTGTTCTCCACATTAGCTGTCAGCAGCTTTGTGCACCCTGCTTCCAGTACCCTTTACCACTCACACTTGCAGCCCAACAGCATGTAGTGCACCAGCATCCTGTAATTACCCCTTGTGGCCACAGAGGCTGCTGTTACCACTGCTCAGCAACAGTTACATAGTCTTGCTTTAAGAGAGATGTGTGCTCAGGTCCTGTAAATGTGATTAGTTTTTTTTTTTTTCTGGTGGTGACTCAACAAGGCTGAACTGAACTTTAACTGATTTTAAATACCATTATGCTGAGCCACGATAGAATCTGAACCTACAGTATAAGCTAGTATACAGACCACCCAGACACTTTGTTTTTTTTGGCGTTTTTTTTTATATCAGCCCCGTCTTTCATCTCTTTTGCCAGCTGTACTGATTCTATCAATGTTTGTTAAATTTGAAAGAACATTAGCATCGCAGGTGCCAGAAGGCAAACGGACATCAAGATGGGCACAGAGGCAGCAGAAGTGAAGTTGGATTGTGGATCAGGAGAGGGGCTGCTGTGGGTGGGATTGTGCTTCCTCGGGCTTGATCAACCCCAGCTGGGTTACCTGGGTGAGGCTGTCTGATTGTTGAAAGACCAAAAACACCCGATGACCCTAGGAAACGTAACCTGATGATGTGTCCAGGTGCATCTCAAGATATGATGTAGGTTAAAAGCTGTGTGATGGTGCAGCAATGCTTCTCTCTTCTAGTAAAAATGACCTCTATCATCTTGTAAGATAAACACACACAGACATAAATGTACAGAATTGTCCTTGTCATGCATGGCATTTCATCATGGCCTTTTGTTGTCCTTTCAGTCCATGAGACCAGTCTAAATAGTCGCGTCATCCCTCCCAGAAACAGCTAACAAGCGGCATAATACAGCAATGTATTAATGCATTTTTGTAATATTTATTCAACATATCAATTTGTTGTGAAAGGATTAGACCTCAGTAATCTAGTTTGATGTAACCCACTATTTCCTAGAGTTTTCCTTTAGGGCCCGAGGCAGAAGGATATTCCCTTGACTGACAATTACAGATAATTACAGCGTCGGAGTGAAAGCTTTATTTAACAAGCGGTGTCCTAAATTACCTATAATTGACGTGGTCATTTTATAAAATCATTGACGATGTTTGACGACTCTTTTTGCTTTTCCAGATGTTTGCAGGGCCAAAGATGTGACCCTCTTCTTCTGATTTATGACTTTAGACTTTAAAATGACTCCAGGCCACTGAGGCGCACAAAGACCTTAACACTGAGAAGGAACATGTTGTAGCAATACATTACTGAAGCCTAATTTTGATACTATCTGTTAGACGCTAAAGATGTGAAAACAAATTACAAGCTCTGTTGGATGTAAGTGAATAAACGAAATCAAATAGGATGGCAATGATCACTGGGTTTGATTTATTTCAAAGAGGCATATCCTGACCCATACGCAATGGTATGAAACATCAATTCAGTATTTTAAGAGGTTGTTGAATGATAATATCATAAGGAGTTTTCTATTTCAGGTCTCAAATGGGGAGCAGAATAAACAAAGTGTTGGGATGAAAAATTTAAAATGAGAGAAACCAACAGTAAAATTCATTGGAGAATAAAAAGACAATAAAGATCAAATGTTGTTCACAATCAGAAGCGTAGAACCCCAATTAATTCAACCCTGTTAGGCAGCGTGGCAATGTCCCTAACAGCCCGCTATTTATCACCAAAACCATTAAAAACAAACTTTCTGGGGACAAAATAAAATTGAACAAAAACAAGATGGGGTGTGAGGCCCAATTATTTTAATTCTGTCAATTATATTAATTATGAAAACTGCAAAATCAGCACATTGTTGCTGAATGACTTGGTGCATATGGTTTAAGGATTTCAAATAAATTTCTGGTATTTTCTTTTTGGCTTCATTTTATTTCAGATCTTTATTAAAATGAAAAAATATATTTGACTGAATTAAGACTCAGTGATACAATGAAGTAGCTGTGTCCATTCAGTGCCCGTTTCCCATTAAAAAAGAAGGTTTATAAGTTCCATAAAATGGTTGCTCATTCTTATCAGAACCCCTGTTGGTGCTGTAATCAACTTTTTGTTTCATAATGGCTCTTTATAGGTTTATATTGTATAGAGCCATAGAGCCATCATAGTGTTATACAAAACCCTGTCAGAATAGTAAAAAGAACTGCAATCTTCTCTTTAGTTATTTGATCTGTTTTTAACCCTGGTTAGCAAACCAGAGACTTCTCTGAATCAGTGTATA
>JBBMJY010000010.1:18006573-18048344 GCA_037833715.1 Toxotes lorentzi
CACACACACACACACACACACACACACACACACACACACACACACACACACACACACACACACACACACAGCAGAGCGAGAGATGTTTTGGCATGTTTCTTCCTCGTTTCTCTTCTCCTGCCTCTAGGATCCGGCTTATTATGCCAACAGGCTGATGTGTGGAGAGTTATTACACATCCCAGCCTGCGCTCCTGCTTTCATCTGCGGCCAACATTCCTCCCCTCCCTGACTTCACCTCTGTGAGCGCCGGGCACACCCTCCTCACTGTGTCAATGCTGTTATTTAGTGGCACAATCTTGCTAAGTCGTCAAATTTTCTTTCTTCCTTTTTTTTTCTACGCCGACTGAAAGGTGAAGCAGTCAAGTTGGCAGGGCTGGAGAGAGGTGCAACATGGGAGCACATTATCCCTGTCTTAAAACTCAACTGAGCAAGTCTGAAAATTGAAGATTCTCCTCAGCATTCAGGCCCAGGGGTTCAAAGTCACCAACTGTATCCAGGTTTACCTCAGTCTTAGGTTTGGGGGGAGGTACCTGGACTGGAATATAAGGCACTAAACATACAGAATTATTCCTCTTAGATCGTTTAGAAATGAAAGCAATTACAAGACTTTTGTCACATTTAAAACAAAAGCAGTGAAGGTTTTATTCTGGCTGTAGTTTGTGGCTATGAGAACAAATATGGATGAATGCGCTGATGTACATCGCTAACACATCTGATTCAACGAGTAACATAAGCTAATGACTAATGTAATGACTCTGGTAAAATAACCACACTGATTTGTTCTGCAGGGAGTCTGCAGGGAGGCAATTTGTCATCCGGTGTCAAGGAGAGATAAGTTACTGTCCGACAGCGAGAGCTGGAGCTCATACACAGCAGCTTGTGGGGAACTCGTGCAGGTCAGTTTACAGCTTCAGGGAGAAAGAGAGAGAAATCGAGGGAGGGATGGAGGCAGATTAAATCTGACAGACAGTTCCAATGAGTTGTCAAAAACAAATCCCATTAAAGGACCAAAACCGTCACTGAATTAAGTACTGATCTCATATACTGTCTCTTCCCTTACTCCTCTGTACCACAGAGCTCACAGAGGTGTTTGTTCTCTCACCTTTTGACAATTTCCACTGATGTCATTGACAGAAGCCACTCAAGTCTTGGTAGCAGACCACACTGGAACAGCCAGGCCTCGCATTTACCTGGTAAGCCTGATCCCTCTGTCTTTCTCAGCCTTTCTCATTCATCTGCTTGTTTCACTGACCTGGATATGTATCATTGTGATGATGTTGTAATGGTTAGGTCACCCATATCATTCCCATGATAAAGAATGATGGAGGAGACAGTGCATTCATTACAATTCTCCTTTCCAGGTCCCTTTTCCAGGAAACAGGTTGATGTGTGTGGTGAGAGTGAACCAAAACAGTAAAGTTGGGATTGTAAAAACCAAACCAATGAACTGAAAGAAACTAAAATGGTATGTAGGGTTCTTTGTATCTTCATCACTACAAGTGACCCCTTTCACATAACACAGAGTTATTTGATCCATTGTTAATATAAAAATATTGAGGGCAGGTAACAAACATTATTATCTCTGTCATATGTGTGATTCTCCAGTAACAGTTCTTCATCTGTTCTGGGAGAAACTTAGTCAGTTTCTGGAATTGTGTTAACAAGTGTTAGCTGATCTTGTGATAACTGGCAGTGACTCTAGCTCATATTCATGTCTCATTAATTACATTTCTCTAAAGGATGTCAGAGAAATGTAATTAGAGAGGAACATGTTATAATAATTACTCCAGTCACTTTTTGTGTATGCAAACAACCACAACACAATGAACACCTTTGAGCCTGTATGAGTGTGCGCAATATCTCCATTTCAATAAATTACTGAGCCTCTGTGATGGCAGACTTTTCACCATGTCTTAGAGTGTGACCAGAAACATCATGACCTTTGTTTTCTTTAGGTTGGTAAACAACTTGTTTTGTCTACTTCTTTGTCTACTCAATTCAGAAACAGGCCAGCACCTTTTCGAAGTGCATGAGAACCTGTCTCTGTGACAGTGACGCAATATTA
Organism: Toxotes lorentzi; assembly: GCA_037833715.1. Classification (NCBI taxonomy): domain Eukaryota; kingdom Metazoa; phylum Chordata; class Actinopteri; family Toxotidae; genus Toxotes; species Toxotes lorentzi. The sequence continues at coordinate 18,008,639 of JBBMJY010000010.1, forward strand.
ACGTGAGCGTACACATGAAAGAAATGTGTGCCTGCTTGCACTTCTCTTACCCTGCGAGGTGAGGTGAGGCGAGGGGGTAAGGTAGACGCTGCCTCTGTGCCTTCTCCGCTAAGACTGTAATTATTGCGTGCCATTATGGAGAGCAGAACAAAGGCGAGCCCTGCAGCCCTGCAGCAGCCGGAGAGCAGGGGATGTACTGCTGCCTCTATTCACACCGCAGTTAATAACAATACTCCTCAACGCACTGCAGACAGCGCGGCGTCAACCCTCCCACGTGTGTCTCCTGCCGTGTTTGTGTGTATGTGTGTGTACAAGAGAGAGGGGAGGGAGGGGAGAGGGTGTGACAGAGAGAGAGAGAGAGAGAGAGTTTGAAGACAAGTTAAGGTTTGAAGGCCTCCTCCATTTATTTGCCACTGCAAAGTTCCAAGTATGGTTTACCAAGCTGAGCTCGTCCGTAAAATGAGCCAATTGTCAGTTTTGTCATAGACCCTAACCTGACACAAAACCAAACAGCAATATAATAATATAATAAGGAATATGGGCCGTATGAACACAGGCAAATTGTTTAACTCAGTTCAGTTCCCTTTATTTTTATATAACCAAATCATAACATACATGCACTTTACAGAGTACGGTCTGGACCTTACAATATTATAGAGGGAAATGTAGCAGTTCCCTCCACGAGCAAGCTCTAATAATGGAGCTCCAATAATGGAGAAGAAGAACTGCTCTGACAGAACTGGAGTCAGAGTGGACAGCCATCTACCTCAACTGTCTGAGTTTGAGAGGAGAGAAATGGGTGAGAGTGGAGGAAGAGGGGTGTGGAGGAGGGGGAGAGAGAAGAGAGAGAGACCAGGAACAGTTGTATATACAGCTGTATCCTAGCACTGTCAGACTGGTTGCTGTAATGATAATAATGATACTAATAGGTGTAATAATGTAATTATTAATAACATTAATAATAATAATAATAATAATAATAATAATAATAATAATAATAATAATAATAATAATAATAATAATAATAACAATAATAATGTTAATGATGAATGTTGAGGAATCAGAGGTACCTGCACCATGAGGACAGAGAGGAAAAGCACAAACTACAGGAGAGAGAAGACACAAAAGTAAAGGAGACACAAAGGAGAGAGAGAGAGAGAAAGAGAGAGAGAAGAAGAGAGAGAGAAATGCTAAGTGCATCATGGGAGTTCCCTCAACAGCTTCGGCCCATAGCAGCATAACTAAGGGATGGTTCAGGGCTCACCTTTATCAAAGAGGAGAGTTCTCAGTCTAATCTTACATGTAGAGAGGGTGTCTGCCGGTTTCCAATTGTTTGGAAACTACGCCCACATCTAGTTCAGCCCTGTGGTTCTCTGGTTGAGAACTGTTTACACAGTAATTCAAAGAACACTACCTCCACCTCGAGCAGCTACAACAGTGAAATACTGCTCACACACGGTTGCATAAGTATTAACAGTCAAAATCTGTCATATATAATAATATATTTGTCACAGGCGCCAATTTCCTGCAGAAGGAGCACTTTGACTTTTTTCAAACTTTTATTTGGAATAAAGTATTTTTAACATTATTGTATTTATACTTTTACTTGAGGTAGCACTGTACGTTTCTCCTCATCCACAGACACGGCTACAGCCCTCCTGAAAAGATGTGACTGAAATGTTTTCCTTACATTAAAACATTCACAGTCATCATCATAATGACAGAAGGGAAAGTGAAGTCCCTGTTAGAGATCAGATGAGGGTTTACCATGCATAGCTGATAGTGTTTAGATGTGTTAAACATTGCTGGCACTGAGCCCTGTGGGCCTGAAATGTAAGCTGATTCTGTTCAGGTGCCAAAATAAGTAAAGTACTGGCATTAGAAATTCATTTCAACACGTCAAGTCAAACAGTTCTGACTTTTAATCGGAGGCATGTTAAACCGAAAACTCGTCTCACTGAGAAGAAACCAGAAATCCAGACAGTGTCAGTTGCCTGCGCTCACTTTACTTGACTAAGATGTTTACTAAAAGTAATATGGTGATACTGCAATTACTAAACTCTGACCACTTCATGAACTTAACAGCCTACTTAAGAAAATGAGATGAAAGAACAGATGATAGCAGTTTCAGCAGCTGTGTTCTCAGATCTTTGCTCTTATCCTCCAGTTGACCTCGGAGTATTTATGAAACTATTTCAACTAGTCTACCAACACTGAAAGCATGTCTGGGGGAAAGTGTAGCATGTCTCACTTGTCCCCTCACACAGCTGACAGAGGGTCCAGATGCAGTGAAATGCTGGATGTTGTCAGTTAAACATCAGTTTGAGGAGCCACATAGCTACAGTAGCTAACATTAGCTTTGTACACCAGCAGGTGTTACTGACAGCTGCGCAAACCAAAATATCATTGGAGTGTATGTGAAGGATTTCAGTTTGGAAGCGCTTTTGTTCACGTTTTGCCAAGAAATATCCAGGAGATCCTTGAGAACTTGCTCCAGCTTGGATGTGTAGTCATTCTACTAAGTCGGAAGGCTGTCGAGACAATAGTTACCAAATAGCTACCTAAACTAAAAAGTAAAAACACTACCGGTCAAGTTTTAGAACACCTCCATTTTCCCAGCTGTTGCTTAAATTTACATAATTCAGTGTCTCTGTGTTTACAGGTTTTAAAAACAAGGAATCTTCCTGTTGAACTGAATTTCATCTAAATTTTTGACTCTTCCAGCAGCTGAACACACTCCTGATGTTCTTTATTTACAATCAAAATCAAACATTGTTCAGAAGGGTTGTCCAACACTGTTGCAGAAGTTCACACAAATGTGTTGCACTTGTAATGTTCTTCAGTCTGTCTTCCTGCTTGGTCACCTGGAGGAACGGTTTGCATTAACCTTCGAGGATTCATTTACTTCCATTGCTGATGGAAAAACCAATTAACCAATTTCTTCATGTGCTATGAAATTTATGTCATTTCACTTTAACTAAAGCTACTGACCAGTAGTGTATTTATTGTTATCAGCTTCTCCAACATTAAACATGCACCACTTTGATCTGGACTCGTCCCACAAACCAACATTGTCATCCCTACAGCCAAGCTGCTAGCACAGCTAAAAACTACATTCCCTGCTCACATAGCAAACATTATGTTTTGCAAAGATAGAAATCAGCTTTCTTTTCATGTATTTCACATTTTTGTTTATCATCAGAGTAAAGCAAATTCTGAAAGTAATGTGGGATAAGGCTGAATTACCACACAGCACTTTCAGGTCCATCCTGTGGAGGAAGAAGAAATTGTGTTACAATAATGTTATTTTTCTCAGCCGTTATCAGACAAGTGTATCTGAGACTGAATTACTTCCACATTCATACAAGCGATCGTTATTTGTCGGAGAGGGCGACTGTTGACAGTGATCATAGTCAGTGAAACAACACAAATGATTCAGCAGTGTAGACATCAGTGTTGATTTCAGCCCAAGTTTCCTCTTTGCCATTCATGTTTGGATCAATCATATTTGCTTTAAGGCTTAAGAACTGTGAAAATACATCTGCCTGTAAGCCTCTGCTTATCGAGAGTATAGATTTATTACATAATATTCAACAAAATACTTAAAATGGACACATTTTTCATTGTGCACATGAAAACAAGGGTGTGCATGTTTGTGCATGTTTCGTTCATCTGTAGCGTGTGTACAAAAGGAGTCTGGTAATCCAAGGATTACTTTGAGAATTTGCCTGTAAATCATCTGTGTTAAAACTCTGCTGAGCCACTTCAAAACAATGAGATACCTCATAATTATCATTATCACCAGAGTCACCACTGTGGGCAAATGCATTTTGAAGTGGTGCTGGGAATGAGGCCAGAATCAAATTGTTCTGTTTTGCTCATACAGAACCCTTGGAGTTGGTAGGTATTCATTCTTTTGCTCAAGGGCACTTCAGAAGCTTTTGTGTTTGACTTACATGATACAAACATGGACCCATTTTATTCTGCTGTACTGACACAGAAGTGTTGCCTCTTGTCTAATATCAAGTTTGAACAACACACAACTCATTAGCCTAAACCTTAAGTATACTTTATAACTTCACATTCTTGCAGTATTCATTGCAGTGCAGCACTAGCTTTTTACGATGTTAGCAGCCAGCCTCACCTTTATCCACAAATGTTCTATCAAAATCTGGGCAGATACTGTTCAGACCCAACATGAATTAGCTGCCCTGACTAATTTTACAACCAGGCCAAATTCCTGCCAGACCGGTTGCTGTTTGATGAGTGTTTTAAGGGGGGAGGTCACGATGTCTGATTCATAGGCTGAACAATCAACAAGTGGGTGAAGATGCAGCCGTTTTGTTTGAACAAACTTGCAGCAACGTCACTGGACAAAACCAACCAGGAGTTATAGTCTTATGTTCAGTGCAAGCTCCACGTTGTGGCAGGTCAACTTCTCAGTACTGTGTGAGCATACAAGCTGCAGGTGATAGCGTATGTGGAGGGTCGCAAGTTGCAATGACCTCTGTGGGTGCAGCCAAATGCTGGTGGCAACTGCTTTTTAAGTGAAAGATGTGCGACAAAATACTAGCTATGTTTCTGAATTTCCAGAATTGTAAAACAACAAACTGGCCTCAGATAAAAAAAAAAAAAGATATTAGCTTGGAGAAACATGCGTAGGCAGATGTTACCTAAATATGGTTTGAAGGTAGTTTGTGGTCATGATAATCCAGTCAGCAAGGCTTGCAAGTGTTCTCCTTTTTAATAAGCTTATGTGTGCAAATGAAATGTTTATATGTATTTGACAGGAAGGCTTTTCAAGGAGGGAATGTAGAAGAGGGTTGTACAGATCTAACTTCTTTCAGGTCGTGCTGCTTTGACTCTCTGCTTGCCTGTATACAGTATTGTTCTTCATTTTCCTGGTCAATGTCAAAACAGGTGCTACACTGTATCTTGGCAACAGTCATAAACAGCTGCACTTTGACGAGGAAAGCATTATGCAAACGCACAACTTGGAAAACTAGTAAACATGTAATTCTGTAACTACTAGAATTGCCATAGCAGTCATTCTGACCGTTCAAACATTATTTGCAAATTATTTCAATAATTAATAAAATTAAAAAAAAAAAAAATCTAAAATCTAAGAGTAGAAATGGATCTGCAGTATTTGGATAGGTAATACTAAACATCAGGACACAAAATTTTAGTTTTAATGAATGTGAAAATGTATTAGTTAATCGATAACCACAGAAACTATGATTGCGATGTCAGATTCAAATTCAAATCAGATTAACTTTCTGTTATTTTCTTTGTGAAATAAAAACAAATTCACTCTTCCTTGAGGCTTAGGATCCAATAACTTCACCAATATGCTTTTCAAAAACATTTATGGACATTAATGAAACTTATAGTCCAAAATCGCCAAAACAGTCAGTCTGACTGTCACAGGAGAAGACTATGGAAATTCGCTAAACTGCAGGAAAACAAACCGATTTAGAAAGAAATATTTATTTTAGTGAGCCAAAATATCATTGTGTAAAATTAGAAGGAAAATATTCTTCACTAAGTGGGCTGATCTGAACAAGGCATCAGTTTGTCTTGGGCCCAAACACTGGACCAAACATACAACGCATCACTGACAGTTGTGGATCAATTACTCACAGTCAACACAGGTAATCTTTATCTTCCATGTGCTTTCCTCTACATTCCTAATCTACAGGCTTACATTATAGTAATACGCATTATACTGTAACACAGGCCTAACAATAATAATAAATTGTCTTTCTAGGCCTCATAACTGTTAATCACTCTCTGAATCACTGTCAGAGCCAGAGTCAGATGAACCTTCAAGAGACCAGGAGACGTCACTATCCAAACCTGCTTCTCCATCACTCTCAGCCATGGCTAAAACCTCTGTCTCAGTCATTCTCCTACTTGCTGACCTTATGGTTCCTCCTTGGTTTTAGCTTGAAGCTAAAGTTAGCTTTGCAATAACGTCAAAAAACAACTAGAAACAACATTGGCTCAGTGACACGCCTCTTCAAGAGGGGGAAAAAGTAGCAACCACAGAATGATACACCACTGATCATGCAGGGGGTCAAAATGACTGCTATGGCAATTCAAGGTAGAAACACTCAGAATACTTTTGTGTTTTGTAATTTTAATAAAATAACAATGTCAGAATAAAATATATACATATTTAGGAAAAGTCAAGGCCCTATAGTTTCATGGATTTTATTTTGTCAAAGTTATTACATTGCATAATTGAAAAACAGTCAAAATGACTGCGTCTGTAGTTCTAGTGTTAAGCAGACCAGCAGGGAAAGAGGGCAGGAGGACAATCAATGAACCAGCTGCCTAACAGAACATCTTCTGGGGTCACTTTGGCACTCGTACCAGGTAGGCAGTTTTTCATCTGTCACCAGATACAGTACCAAATCACCTGCTGTACCACATGTACTCAAACATACTGATCACTCGAGGCCGGACACCATCTGTAGTATGAGCTGAAGCCAAAATCCACAGGTGCATCAGATGCAGTGGCTAAGTTTGGTCTACAAGAATGTGTGTACCTGTTTTTCCTGTGTGTGTATGTATGTGCATCATTATGTCTTTGACATTACTTTTTTTTGACACCTAATTTTCATTTCAAGGTGTGTGCGCACAGGCCGTTGGTTTTAGGTGTGTTAGCTTTGATGTTTGTAGGTGTGTGCTTATGCAAGTGCGTGTTTGTAACAAGTAATTATAAATAGGCATATGTTACTATTTATGATCCTGCGTGAATGACAGTTCGTGGTTCAGTGTGGGTCAGCTGTGTGTGCATGTGTGTGTATGTGTGTGTACGTGTGTCCTGGATGACAGAGGGGTGTGGTGGGGAGGAGCAGCTTTAGCTAATTGATCTGAAGAGAAGATAAAGAAGATATTCCACAGTCCAGTGTGTTCAAATGGCAAAAGGCCAGACACTATAGGTGCCATTATGCACATAACTGCTGTGTTGAATGCAGTTTATAAGCATCTATATATGTACTGAAGTGAGAGTAACAACATAATGAATGACATGTTTAGATGAGTAGCAGAGGAAAGCTTTGTTAGCACTTTCCTTAACATAAAAGGTGATATTATAAGATTTAAATAAATATATACAGTTTACTTTATAGTCATCGCAATGACTTCAATTAAAAAAAGGTCTTTTCAGTGTGTTCAGGTGAAGAGTTAGTAGAATATATTAGTTGTTTTAATTTTTATATATTACATATGTGTATATATATATTTTTTAAATCAGGTTTTATGATGTCAGGGAATTGGAATACATTTAAGTTTCGTGGCTGAATAAAGAAATGTGTCAGCACTGTGGGCTGGACCTGAATCTGATCCTGGTATGTGTTTGTGGTATGACTCAGCATATCGATACTATTCACCGACTGCTTTGGAGGGCATTTTCACACATTTCACACTTTGGCACAATCTGAACTTTTAAAAAAGTCCAAAGCTCTTCTCCCTCTACACATTTTTAAAAAATCAGCTGGAATGCCATGTGGTCTTGACTTCAGCTCCAACAGGAGTTCCAGCCCATTTCAGCTCCTGACTATAAGCCTTTATAACCTACACAGCCAATGTAAACAGGGATTTACTTTCTAAAGTGGTCAACAGTCTCATATCTGAGCTGAACATGTTAACTTGTTTGACTTGTTTACTTGTGATGAAGATGAATGACGGCAGGAGAAAAGACTGGATCAGGAGATGCAACATAAGCATCTTGTTTGTGTGTAAGCTGTCATCTTACCAGTCACAAACTACAGTTTGTCAAGACCCACAGATTCATTTTGCTATGACTGGTGTGACAATGACACCATTTATTATGTTTACTAACTAAATTACTCATTACATTACCTTGTAATGCAAATTGTCATATTAGAGTGAAATGTAATTTCAAATTGTAATTGTAATCCTTTACAGTTCTCAGTAAGGTAAAAATGACTGAAATGCTTTACTCAGTATTAATCATTATTAATGATATGAATAATTATCACTGTCATCATGAGCAACAGGTCTCCATATTTCATACCTTTTCCATCACTATTGCAATCATCATCATCATTATAATCACCATCATGACCATATTCTTCATCATCATCAACATTATTCATGATAGTGATGATAACAATACATTATGAATCATAGAAAGACTTTTCATAAATGGGAAAAACTTTATCTCCAATGTTATCATTGTGCCAGATGACTGTAGAAATGACTGCATGTGAAGAAGAAAACAAAAAAAGCTGCACGTCATCATTTAGAGGTGTGTGTGTTCAGTTGTCATGGATCTTGCGTGCGTCCCTTCAGACTGAGCAGTTCTCCCACTCTTCACTTCCCCCTCTCCCAGCCCACTCATGTAACAGACATCAAGCCAAAAGAAACAGACTGAGGAGCGGGACAGTCAACATTCATTTCTCTCTGTCTGTCTCTCTGTTTCTTGACTTCTCTCTCTCTTTTTGCCTCTCCCTTTTCCCCCCATTCTCAGCGTCTTTTTTTTACACTATCAAAACACATATGCGCTCACACACATAAACAAACACATGCATACGCAGTACCAGAGGGAGATGATGAATACCCTATGTGGATGGACTGAATTAAAAACAGCATTAATGAGAAAGCTCTAATTGCCGTCATTTATCAGCCTGTCCAGAGCTGAACTCCGGGGCTCACAGATCAGATACAAATCAGACCGACTCCCATACTGTTAGGAAACAGAACGAGAGAGAGCCAGTGTTTTCCATATTGTATGATTATATTGTAAATCATGCAAAATACATTTACCAAAAAACAATGGAATTTGAAGATTTTGTTAAAAATAAGATGACGTCCTCAGAACATAGTGTCAAAAGTAACAATTCCAAAATCATTACACACACACACACACAAAAGAAAAAATTGCTTAAAATTGCTTTACCAAAGGCCCACTTGATGGCATTTTGCGGTGCTCTCAACCACTGCTCAGCTCCACAACTCCACAACTCCAGACTCATCTCACCTCATCTTGCTCACTAGAGTCCTTTTCCAGTAGAGTGAGTGTCTCTACACAAATTTCATGGCACGCTATCCAAAGGCTGTTGAGATACATGAGTAAAAGCCAAAAACCTCAACTTTCCATTGGTGCTTGAGGAAACCTTAAGGAACATCTAGGCCCCTACAGTTATACCCCTACCGTAAAAAGTACGCTGGTTAAGGTTTGGGAAAGATTTTGGTTTTGGTTACATTTTAATAAAGTAAATATCTTGTCTCATGTTCCTCTTTGACTTTTTTTTCTCTAACCTGAGGTGCCTAAACATACCCATAGAGGAGTTTAATCAGGTTTAGTTGCAATGGATGAATTGTGAGTGTGGAAAATAAATTAAATATGATGTTTTACCGTCACATTCAGTTTTGCAACTGTGTAGATAGTTTACAAGGTTTCCTCATTTTGTTAATAGAAAAGACGATTCAGTCCATTCTGTTGCATATTGGTATAATATGAACATGAGTTTTAATATTGGGTGCAAAGCAATCAATATGTAGAATTGTCAGAAGTAAAAATGTGGTTATGATGAAGCCATTTGAAAAATTCAGATGCTGATTATTGTGTTCATGACATTTAAAAATGGCTAAACCTTTGTCATCTGCTCTTTTCTTACACTTGGTACAAACTTATTGTGTATTTGATGTGTAAAAAATGCTGAGATCATAAATGGTATTAATCTGTGGAAGATACTTTTGGCTAAAAATTCTGTTTTCTTATGGGAATAATTTGGCTTCGTTTGACACGTTAAGTAAGATCCGGTGCACAAAAGTTAAGTGAAATGAATAAAGACAGTTAGTTTTTGCTGTCATGGCAAATATGATCCATAAGATGCTGCAAATAGTTGTAAATGACTAAACAGGTGGTCAGGAGGGTGAATTCAAACTTTCCCTCCTTCTCTTCTCACCCCACCCATCCACACAGCTCATACTCGTGCTTTGCTTCCCCTGTGTTTTCCTCATGTTCCTGCTGCCAGTGTGTGTTTTTTGTGTCTCTGCCTGCCTGAGTTACCTACCTGCCAGCCTTGTCATCTCCCCTGCTTTTTTAAAATCATTATTAAAGTGTTTTCACTGAGTCTGCCTGTCTTGGAGTCTGATACCAGCATTCCTGACATATGGATGTAAATAATGAATGTAACTGATCCAACAGAAAGGAGAAATTGATCATTTTGCATAATGGTGGTATGGGAAATAAATGTATATACATTATGGTAAAAATTAAAATGGTTAAAAGGCTCTTTCTGTTCCGAGCTTGGTCAGTTACTTTGGAGTGATACAGAAAATAATCAACATAAAAATAATGTGGTTCTACAACTGAGGGAATCATTTTGATGTGTAACTATACAAATAAACACCAGGTTCATGGCTACTGTGCCTCATTAACTGGTTGTTTACATCTGTGCTTGTTAATGTATTGGCTGACCACCCAGGTGGAACACACACACACACACACACACACACACACACACACACACACACACACACACACACACACACACACACACACACTTACACACAGGGCCACACACACATGCAGCTGGACAGAGACACACATTACTTTACCTACACAAAACCTCAAACATGTAATGATACACATACACACAAACACTCTGGAGTGAACACTGAAAAATACAAAACACAGCAGAAATATCCCTCCTGGCCATAGAGTCAGCAGACCAGAACTACACTGTGGAGCTGGGATCAGATATGAGAGCACTCTTGATGTGTTTAACTGATCCTGCTGCCAACAGCTCTGTGTGTGTGTGTGTGTGTGTGTGTGTGTGTGTCCCTCATGCCACCATTGTGAAACTAAAAGTAATGTGATCTAATACTAATAAATCAATATTTGTGTTTTTGTTGTTTTCCTGCAAGGTGAGACTCAGGAGCAGGAGACTGTTCTAACACTTGGGTTTAATAAACTTTGACCAAACCCTGAGCTCTGAGCTGATCAACCAGGATGTGAGAAACTCAGAGGTTTTGGTTCCAGAGCAGCTGATACAAAAGTCCACTCAGTTAGGCCTGTGCATAGTGACAGAAAAAAACATGATTCACCATCATAACATGTAAGTTAAAGGCAACACCTACTTTTTACGAGAAACTACAAACGTGTGTGTGTGTGCGCAAGGAATAAGGAGTCTACAGTGTTGTTAGCAGATCTGTGAGGATATACTTCGGAACGGCAGTGCTAATGTTAGCCAACATGCTAGCAGGTATAATGCTTACCATTGTCACTACCTTAGTAGGTGCTAAACTGCTAAACTGCTCGACCAACAATTGCTGATTAGCACAGAACACATAATTCAGCAGAGGCTGATGGGAATGTCATTAGTTCTGCAGGTGTTTGGTAACAATCCAACTTAACAGACAAATATGGATTATGACCTGATGTGAAGCAGTAGATCAGTGATACATAGGGCACCAAGCTTTAGCCTGGTTAGCAGATCACATGGCAACAGTAAATAAATATATAAATATGGTGTAGGATTAAATTGGGGTGAATAAAAAAAAACCAAGTCATGTACTCTTGGGCTTTTACAACATTCTTAGATAAACTGAATTTAAGGGGAAGGAAACTCAGGAATATTCATGCTTAATGCTTTGATAACTATGACATTCAGTGTGACCATGTGTTAAGTTTCACACTAAATTTCTTATATAAACAGAGGGGAGCTGTTCACAGCATCACAGTGTTGTAAAGGAAGCTTCCACTCAAAAAAAAAAGAAAAAGAAATTAGTTTTTATACATAACAAAAACTGTAATGATACCAAAGACACTCTTTGGTGAACAATCTAATCCAATGAGGATTATGATCTAGTCCTCCTGTTTTTAATTCTCAGATAATTTATGAGCTTTTTTTGACTCGATTAGTGAAGAAAATAGACGGCACGTCCAGCTCCACCACCTCCTTCAGGCTTGGCAGGTGGAGAGGAGTCACAGAGAAACTTGCGGGGGGCTTTCCAATACATCCGTCACTCATGTCTGTTCCTCACATCTCAGCTCCTCTGAGTGGGGATGCAAGAGAGATCCGAGGAGGAGAGGAGAGGACAGAGGAGCTATATGAGGGTGAGGCATGAGCCAGACCCTGTGAGAAGTTTTCTTCTGATGTTTTTGGCTGTTCAGGTGCACTACCACCTCCCTCTGGACTGGAGGAGGGCTGGGCCTTCAGGGGACATTCTCAAAGATGGCGGAGCTCAACCAGTTTCCAGGTAACAGGGTGGAAAGGAGGAGCGAGGAAGGTAGGAAACCAGAGTAACTGAACTGAGAGGGAGGGCCAGCCTTGATACTCCAGTGATGTAAAAAAATGAATGTAATAAAAACAGACCAGCAACCAAACAAAAAGGTGAATGGATTTATTATTTCACAGCAGTGGCAAACAGAGCTGAGCTGTATATTCCCATGATGTAATCATTAGTCTCCATATCTTGCCAAAGGTTCACATTCTCTAGCCTCCTCCAGCCACACACACACACACAGATGCTAACACCTTGGCTGTTCCTCCCTCTACCTCGCTCTACTCACAAACAACTGTTGTGTCAGTGTCAGTGATATTATTCTCCTGCAACTCTAACAGACTAACCTGGTGTGTGTGTGTGCGTGTGTATGTGTGTGTGTGTATCTGTGGTCGTTCTTGGCGCAGCGTGTCAGCAGTGGAAAGAGCTGGGGGGAAATTTTGACACTTTTCCTTCCATAAAAGAGGCCATGAAAGCTGGAAGCCTCTACCTCCCTCCTGAGGTTAGACTGAGCCTGCCTGTCTTTTAACTTACCTCTGCCCATGCAAACGAATTCTGTCCCTGAGATCCCTGCTGCCGCTCCATTACAGTGGAGGTGACTGAAACTGAATATTTTTAATGCATCTCCTTCCAGACCCTGTTACTCTGAATGAGCCACAGAAGTATTTCATCAGCAGAATATAGAGTTCTAATGAAAACTGACCCCATTCATCTGTAAATGTATCTGTATGTTTACCACATTTATTCTGGATCAGTGAGGTGTATCACTCCGAACAAATGAAAAAGCTAGGAACTGTATAAAAATCAATTTATTATTATCAATTTTGAATTTATCCATCATTACTTCAAAGAGGAGTTTTTGAGATAACTACAGATGAAAATAAAGTTAAGCTGGCAAAATGACCTAAATTTTGTATTAACTGTTTTTCATATAACCTGTTTTTCAGTCAGTATACTGAGATATATCAGACTGTGATCGGCAGCTTCATGTTTACCTTGTTCACGCTTTATTTTCAGGACAATAAAAGAACCAGTAGTGTGTTTAAGGCCTAATCTGTGTTTGCAGTGCAGCACAACCTGTTGAGATACGTATAGTATTTGATATGGACAGAGGTAACTCTGAGATTGTCAAAAAATGTTTACATGAGTTATGTTTGTAAAGAAACTGTGTTTTACGTTACATAAAATAAAGTTCTGCAAAGCTTATTTTTAACCTACACATCAGAGCAAACCACTTAAAACCACTGCTGGAAAGTCACCAAGTGCATTTACTCAGGTACTGTACTTCAAGTTTCTAGTACTGCACATGTCTATTTCACTGTGTACTACTTCAAATATTATACTTTGTTGTACTTTTTATTTGACAGCTAAAGTTACTTGTCACTTTTCAAATAAGACTTTACAATTAAAAAATACATATATATTAGAGCTAAAGTGATTAACTGATGTTAGCTGATGTTTTAGTTCCAGCTTCTCAGTTTTATGGTTTTTTGTATCTTATTCCATATTTAACTGAATAGATGACATCTCTCTGGGTGTTCCTAAATTGTGTTGGTCATTTTCAATATTAGCTATAAATGCACATTAAATTGATTAATTGAGAAAATGATTGGCAGATTAATAGAAAATGAAAATAAATATTAGTTGCAGCCCTAAAAACAAAGAAAAAAAAAAACACATAAGCTGTGACCCTGACACAAAAAGTGTCAGGGTCATTTGTCACGTTTCAGATGTGTTTGAGATGATTTAACAAAAAAGCAAAGATGAGAGAAAAGTAAAAAAAAAAAAAAAAAGAATGTGAATTTGTGTAAACAGAATGTTTTTTCATCATTTCTCTTCAAGTAATCTTTTGCAGTGCAAGTACTCCTACTTTTTTATTACTTTTTACTTTTTATGTATATTTTGTAGGACTCTGAATGCAGAACTTGTAATGAAGTATTTATACATTATGGTATGGGTACTTCTAGTTAAGTAAAGAACCTGAGTACTTCCTCCACCACAGCTTGAAACCAAGATCATTTTGTTTCACTTCAAACCAATGTTATCAGCTCAATGACGTGGAACACTTGCTCACGTTTCTATTCCATTTAGTCAGAAATAAATAATTATAAAAATAGGGGGAAAAAAAACAGATTTTGTCTTATTTTACGAAGCTTTGATGATGATCTTATTTATGTTTGTATGTATATTATGTTTTCTCATGATTAACAGCAGCAAAGTGCATTGTGCATCAGCTTGTCAGCCTGTGAGCTACACAGCCTTCACTCACTATGCAACAACATTGTAGAGTGCAGTCTGAAAAAAAAGATGAAGTGAATCAGAAATGTTATTCACAGTTGTTCAACTAAAATGAAATCAAACAACTAATGCATTTGTTGTATTGCAATGTTTGTTTTTTAAAATATTTTTTAATATTTTCTGTAATGGAGAAAAACCTTGTGTAGACAAGTGAGTATATTAAGATGTATAAGAAATACATTTACAGTGACTTGCACTGAATAGTGAATTTTTTTATTGTGATGCATAGACAAGTGCATAGCCAAAACGCAACTGTGCATCACAGAGTTCCATGTTGTAGTTGTTTTTGACACTACAGTATGTTCGTTATTCAGCAGCAGATCTTTCCTTACACTTTCTTTATATTTAGAAAAAAAACCTGCCGCAGTGAAGATGTTTTAGGTTTCAATATTTCCTAAAGCAGAAAGTTAGAATGGCCTGTCTTTAACAGAAGAAAGAAACTTAAAACGATCTTTTTAATGGATGTATTAGCATATTCAAGGTTCACTGCAGGATATGAATGCACTTGTGAATTAAGTTAAAAAAAAACAAAACAAAAACAAATCTGGTGAAGCATCTTTATTGCTTTTAATTACAGTTTATTTAAAACATTTGCTTTTTGGTCATTGAAGGAAAACAAGGAAAAGTCAAATTTAATCCAATAAATGATGAACAAAATAATAAATGCAATATATTATTAGTGTCAACCAGAATATTATATAACTAATACATTTTGTTAAAAGTCTTCATACAGCAGTGCACCCATTAGCCCTGGGCCCTCATTAAATGTGTCTACTCAGTACCTTACAAATGGACTAATATACTTTTACTTTGTCCTGAATAGCAGGACTGTGCTATTTTCCAGTGAAGGCAGCAAATCGATTTCAACCCAGCGCAGTTTCCGATCTGGGACAACAGTTTGATCTGCTTCTTTAACAGCTGCAGGTGGTGAGAGGCAGAGGGAGGACCAGAGTATGTGCTAATGGGCTGCTCTCAGCACAGACAATAATAATAACAACAACAAAGTGCAGTGCTGAGCGGGCCCCCTTCAAGCGTTTCCAAATGTCATTCCAGGCCTGGATGTAATGAGCCTCAGTGCAGAGTTGAATGGTTGGTAATTGCCGAACAGGGGAAATGGTTTGTCACCATAGCTTCCTTTAGTTTCCCAGTTTCCTCTTTGTGTGTACGTGCGTGTGTGTGTATGGACATCTGTCCTTTAGTGTGTCCCCAAACTTTGGGCCTCTTGCCCCAATTGTCTTCATGCTGTAGGGAATTAGACCCTCGAGGTGACCCCTAAATCATGATGATAGAAATCAAAGGAAGAAATCTACAGATCAGCAGATCAGTCCATTAGATGTCTGAGGTTTGTTGCAGGTGGCAGGAGCACAGATGTTTTCAGATAAGGAGGAGGAAGAGGGAGTATGGAAGTGTGTGAGGAAATATGGGAAAAAGTCAGAGGAGTGTAAGTGTAATTATTCACAACTGAAAAACAAGGCTAGTTTCCAGCCACACAAGCTCTGCGGTGTTAGCTAAATGCTCACATTGACAACGCTAACATGCTGATGCTTAGCACGTATTATGCTTAGCATGTCCACCATCTTAGTGTAGCATCTTATCATGCTAACATTTGCTTACTAGCACTAAATGCAAAGTCCAACCGAGGGCGATGATTTGCAGATATTTGGCCAAAAAACAAGATACTGGAAACTTGAAGCTGGTGATGGCAGCAGATGAGGAAGAGAGAACAACTTACTGCTGTAGGGAACATTATTGTTTATACTAGATTTCCTTGCAGTCTCCGTCAGTCTAAATGTCAACATTGTGGTGGCACTAAAGTTAGAGTCTGGAAATCCTCAAAGTCATTAGGATTCATCCTCTGGGGACTAGGAAGGTCCCCAGAGGACCTTAATGCTTTCATCATGGTCTACAATAGACCTGAACTTGTTAAGCTCTGACAAATCTTTTATTAAACGCTGCCATTCTATTTTATTAACAAAAATCAAACATCTAGCTAGCTGCTTCTCATTTTTAACCAGCTGTCGCTGGTTAAAATCGTAAAACATCATTGTCTGCACATTGAATGAGTTGTTGAATGAAAAGTTTGGCTGTTCTTTGGTTAATGTTCTCTCTGCAGGTTTTTCAGGAGGGAAAGATACACCACACCACTATAAGACCTTAAGTATCATACCAGTGACATACCAGTACATATCTGAACCCCACGATGAAACAAAAGAAAGCGTGACAACATAGAACAGAAAAAGTTACAACAATTACAAGTTAATTAAAAGGTCTTATGCTGCAACACTGTCACTGTCACAATGTCACAACATTAATGGCTTCATCTTCTCAGGAGACGTTATAATTTAGAGAATTTACAGCACAGATGTAAAATACGTATGTGTGTGGTTATGTGAAATAGGAGATGGGTTTGGAAAGAGGAGCAAAGAGGGGAGAAGAGAAATATTTAACCTTAGAACAGAGTTGTGGTATTGTAATGAACTCTTTGCCTGGGCGGTGATTTTTGTAAAGAGTAATTTCAGTGTCATATCTGATCAAATGTGACGTTTGTTGAAAGCGTACTTTACCCCACGTTCTTTTCTCCAGTGTCTGAGCTGCCTCACATTCAGAGTAACAGTTTCTCTAAAGAAAATCCAACAGATTAGACAGATGCCAACCATATCAATGCAAAGAACATATTTAGAGAACAAGGGGCATTTTGTTTAATACCTAGAAGATATTCGAGTAAAAACTGGCTAAAATCCACACATAAAGAATATTTATCCATGAGCTGGAAACCTTGCAAACAGAGGATCTCAAACATTCTGTTGCACATATGTTGCTGTCCATTATGATTCACTCATATCCTCCATCCACTACGCTGTGTAAGTGTGTGACTATAAGGTGTATGTGTGTGTATGAGAAAGATTTTTGCTACCACATCTGGCCCTGTGTGTTATTGCAGGGTCAGGGGTCTGCTGGGTCTCTGTAGCCGCTGCTTGTGTGAGTGTGTCTGGAGCGGAGCTACAGGTGAAAGCCACAGGCTATCATAATCACAGGTCAGGGTCATTAACTCTTTTCTGTGTATGTGTGTGTGTGTGTGAAACACAGAGGAGGAGGGTGTTGTGAGGGTGAACAGGTGGTGATCTGGTTTTCAGAGACAGAAGGAGAAAGTAGAATGAGTGTGTTTAAAGAGGAAAAAAAAACTGAATTCAGCTGTGGTCTGCCTTAAAAATTATTATTTTTTTTTTTAAAACGCTACTATATTGTGGATAGTGTTAAGGTGCGCTTGATCTCACCACTGACAGTTCCACTATGTAAACAGTAATTTGCAGTGTATTCTAAATTGTTCCATCATGCTCCGAAAATCCCCCTGCAAAATTTTGGTATTCTTCAACTTGGGTCTTATTCTCGTAATTGTGGCCATTTTGACAATGTGATATGCTGACTTTGCAAAACTGCAAATAGAATATTGGGGTCAACAGTCAGAGGCTTCAAAAGCTTTCCAAATTTCATTTTAAATAACCTGTTTCAAAGGCGTAAGTTAAGTGCTGGCCCAAAATGAACTATTCGTATAGTTTCTACTGGTGTTTTTGTAAGTTCGATACAAATCAAGTTTGTGCTGGTTCATGGTTCATAGACCCTGCTGCTTACAGACTTTAGAGAGACTTGCTGCTGTAGGTTAGTTAGCTATTGTCTCCAGGTTATTTATAGCATCAACACAATTATCACAGCAGGTTCAGGACATGATTCATGATTTCATTATTTTGCAGCTTTACGTAGTGTGCCACCTAATATTTTGGGACATAGGATTATTCATCTTATTTAATTTCCCCTTGATACGAGTAAGTAATGTCAGCATGCTAACGTTATGTGCCGCAACACTCAGTACCGGAAAACTTGAAATGCTTGATACATTTAGAGACCCGATATACACAGAGGGCACTATTTGAGTTCAACCAACACAAACAAAACACCAAAATTCTGCCTTTATAAATAAGTACATGGTCATATGCTTCCAAGACAACTTCCAGGCTAAGCAAACTAGCTTCCTATTCATCTGCAGTTAAAACATGCATCTATTACATATCATTGTAAAGCAAAATTCTGTTTGAATAAAGGCAAACATAGATAGAACAACAAAGTCCTGAAAGGGTGTAATTTCTTTTCTGGGATTGTAATTGCCAGCTCCCACTCCCGTGACCCTTAAGAGGATAAGCAGTATGGTTCATGGATGGATGATCCATACTGCTCATTGCTGTTGCTTAGAATTTAAAAACTATTTGCTTCAGCTCTTTTGGCTAGTTCATGTTGGGGAGATGAAACACAGTTTGCACAAAATCAGCACTGTGCGCTCATCGCTGGACATGTCTATCAAAATGAGCCTTCTGGCCCAACATATTCCCGGATCCTTGACCTGATTCTGGCCCATTTACCTCCACATCTGGCATCTGATCTGGCATCAGTAGCATCTGAAAGTGATGCTGTATGAGTGCCAGACTTAGGCTGAGGGATTGGGCACACATTGGGCCAGAAGAAACACAAAGATGTGGTCCAAGTTTTCCTTCTCCGTTAACTGTGGAGGGCAGTGACCACAGGAACACCACCACTTTCTTGAGCTACACTGCCTTGTGCAACACTCCTCTTACTGTCCTTCAATTCCATTCTCCATCTTTCCTCTTCCATGTGAATTAGCTCCTTGTCTCTCTCCTCTGTTTTGAATAAAAACAGCTGGCCATCAAAGTGAAATGGCTCATGACTGTCGTTATAGTCCCTGGATAACCAGCCATTGCACTTTCTTGAATTTCCCTAGAAAAGAACGAAGTAAACAAACCTTCTCTTTTGCTACAAATTCTACAGTAAGCCACATTCCTATGGCAACCTAAAGCCTCACACACGTAAAAACAAATAGGAGTGTGCAAATGAATGGCCATCTAGTTTGATTAGCTAAGTTTTCCTGGAAGTCGATTTATACAATTAGCTACAATAGCTAATCCAAAGGGCTAATTTCTGTGTTTATTTTTAGTCGGACTCAGAAACAAGTGTTCGGAATGACTTATGTAAAACTGATGTTTAGCTGGAAAGCTTTGGGAGGCTTACACTACTTGCCCCAATCAATGTTTTTGCCAGAACCAGCACTGAATCTCTACAATGAAAGTAGTAGGTGCAAAGTTAACATCAGCTATATTTAGAATAGACATAATAATGAGAATCAGGCCCAGATTGAAAAATATCAGGAGTCAAGAGGAGGAGAATCAGGAGTTTTCCTTTAAGCTAAAGAGCATTTGCTTTAGTTTTGAGTTGAACTGGGAGAGACGGTGACACTTTTTTTTTTTTGAAAAGGTAGATTGTTAACCCTTTGAGCTAACAAGAAAAACAAAACACCTTTTTGATTCAGGTTCAAGGGTGAAGCGAGGGCTGCCTGCTATTTTTAGCAGCAAGTCCAAGAAGGCCGACCTTTGTCCTTTCTGTCCTGGGGTCAGGTGTCAGGGGTCAAATGTCAGCGGGCTGAAATGACAGTTTATTTTTAGTGTAAACAAGACTGCTATTTAAGGCTACATAAAGAGGCTGGTCAGATAATTATACCACCGGTTGGTCGGCTGCCATTTATCCACCCACCCTATTGGTCAATTGCAGCCATATGTGGACAGACTAGGGGGTCTGCCCCACTGCCACCATCTGTATGTGTGTGTGTGTGTGTGTGTGTGTTTGCATTCATTTTCTCCAGTGTAAATGCTGGCATCTTTCCCTTCCTGTGTGTTAAACATACACCCCTTCATATCTTATTGTGCATATGTTTATTGGGATTGTCTGTATAAATGTAACCATTTTTCTTATGCAACCTTGTATCCTAGTACATGTGCATTCATGTGTGTGTGTGGTTTCTCTGTATAAATGTTAGTATCTGTAGTTTCTGTGTTGTTAGTGTGGCTTCAGCTAATCTCCTCTTCAATTTGGCTTCAAAACTCAAAACACGCTGTCCACCCTTGTGCAGGCGTCCTCCCACTGTGCAGGGAATCAAATCAACCAGAACCCCTCTGAAAGGTTGTTTACGCCGCACCCTCTCAAACCACCCAGATGCTGAGCTGAGGATGACTGTTTGTTACAGCAAGGTAGAGCAGATGAAAAGACAAATGTCCTCCAGTGTGACTGTGAAGCGTGACGACCACATGAAAGAAAGGAGGTACTTCAGCATTCAAAATGAACATGATGGTGATAAAAAAAAAAAAACCTAAGAGTGAGAGAAGGCTTCTTCTAATGTGCATCATGGTGCTGATTCTACAAATTGCAGCTTCATTTTTAAAGCTGCACTAATAAATATTTTCATGTCAAATGGCTGCATGTTTTGAGACAAGTGCTAACATGTAGAGACAAACCCACAGAGATTTATTACCCAGTTCTCTGTCTTTCCCTCACTGCTAGAACGTTTTAGCATCTTTCAGACCATAGTCTTGATTACTTGGCTTACTCACGCTGAAAAGCACGATCCACCCAGCACAGAACAGCACACGGACAAAGTTAGCAGCTAGCTAGTGAAAAGACTGGAAGGTCTGACAAATTAAAGCGTTATGAATGAATAGTCCACTTTCATACATTGGGTGCCCAGAAACTGGATGCGTAATTAGGCCACTGTTCGCTGACATGTTTCACATTTCAACTTTTTAGAGTGATTACTTGTCAGCCCTTTGTTTACAGTTTAATCCGTTGCCCCCATGTGGCTAAAAAGAAAAAGAAATCAATTACTGGTGCTTCAAGGTTTTAAAGATTAAACCTAGATGTATTTAAGGGTGTGTTTGCTTGATTACCAGATGTCCTGGTCTGTCACACTTATGGCTGAAACATGCTTTTCTGGTTTGCATGTAACTGAACATCCACACATGCTGATGTTTCTTTTGTACTTTTTTTTCTTTCTGTACTTTTTCTTTTTGCTTCTGATTTGTAAAGTTTTATCATCCAGTTGGTTTGTGTGAAGTGCGGAAATGCACATAGTACTGTTGAGAGATGCTGGGTCCTCTGCAAGCCTCTGCAGCATACACTTACCCACACCCTTCTCTGTATAGATCCACCGAAACATATCCAGGTATATTTGGAGAAATGTAATTCCAACCTCAGCCATGGTGGTTGCTCTTCACAGCTCACTTCCGCTCGACTTCCTCTCGTTTGCCTGACTTTGTATATTTGCAAATGTATCATATATACATAAATACTTAAATGTATGAGTCAAAATTGTCATTTAGTCAAGTCATTTAGACTACATTTGCCAAAAACCAATGGAAAATACCTAGTGAACACATACACTTAACCAAAACTCCCTCAAATACTAGAATCAGTTTCATGAAGAAATTCCCATGAGATTCTGCAGCTGAGTCACTACTTTCACTTTAGCATCAGAGACAACAACTTTTTTTTTTTCCATGATTCGGTTCTTTTCTTGCTTAGTTTTTCTTTGGTTATAAACTTTCTTTCTTGCTTTCAGTCTCTTCTTACTCTTCGTTCCATCTCATACTTTTGTTTTCTTGTTTATTCTTTTCCTTCATTACTTCTCTTCATTTACTTCTCTCTCTCAGATCTAAAACTGTCACAGACAGCTCAAGATATGTCTCAGCAACTAAATGGACGTTGGTGGTAGCTCAGCGGTTACAAATACAACAGGAAATTTTAATACATTTTATTATTTTTATGTCTATTTTCCTGATCACTGAATTATTATTATTATTATTTATTTATTTATTTATTTTTAATGACTATTATGGCCTATTTTCAATGTTCTGTTTTATCGTACATCTGGAGAAATCCTGAACTGATAATTTGCCATTTCTGACCATCTCAAGGGGGAGATTATCAGAAAAAATCTCAAGGGGGACAGAAAAATGACTCATTTGGTGACCAAAGATGGGTTTTGAAACACTGCGGTGGGTACTTTAAGGATCTAAAGGTAACGGAGGCAGAACTTTGTGAAGCGTATCGATAGACTTATAAACTGACTGCATGACTCTAAATTCCCCTGGGCAGAGCACCGATGACGATCTGAGCAGGTGGCTGCTAACTGAGACAGTGAAACTTTGTTTGCATGCAGCACAAGAAAGTCAGTCAACGCACTAGGGGAAAGTAGTGTGGTTTGCATAATCAGCACTGTCCTGGAGCAGAGAAGAGTCTCTGTAGAGGGCTTCTCTAGGTTCATCTCTGACACAGCAACAAAACTGCTATCCTAATGCTAAACACAGCGGCACTTGACAAAACACATTTCATAAAACAAGACGACATTTCAGATTACAAAAAGGGTGGGACAGCACTTATTCTTTTTTCCTTCACTTATCAAAGGGTTACAGTGCTGAAAAGCAGGGTTTTTTTTCTGACTTCAGTACTGATTTGGAAGGTGGTCACTCTCATTTACCCAGACAGAGCATTAGTCATTAACATTCCAATTAACTAATGCTAATTAATCCAGTTTCTTCTTTTTATTATGAAAAGTGACACTGCTGCTTTATTTCCATCAGGATGGCATTAAGATGGGGAAAAAAAATCAGATTTGAAACATAAGTGGAATATGAAACATCAACAGAACTCCAGGTATCGACCAGTTAACAGCTGCAGATGTTATTTCCATCTCTGAGCATTGCTATTGAAAACAGTCCTTGATGACTAGAGCTGCAACAATGTAGTGCTTCGTTGCCTGAAAATTACTTGGTCCTTCATGCAAAATACCAAACATTTCCCGGTCCTTTTAAATCGAAAACATCAAATGATTAAGTGATGATAATAACAGTTGCAGGTGTATTGATGATCATGCAGACTATTGGCTTAGTTCCACTGTCCCTCCCTTAAGCACTTACAGACTCTGGTTCACACCAAGTGAGGGCCCAGAGCTGCCCTGCTGTGAAGGTGCTGTCCCATTTACAGCCCGGTCACAATGTGTTCAAAAAGTATTGAGAATTCCATCATGCGAATGTCCTTTCACAAAATATCCCCATAAGATTTCAATGTCCTCTTTTATCCATTTAAACTCTGTTTAAAATTCATGCGGGGATACTGCTGAGAGTACACAACAGGAACAGGAAATCACATCTAATAATAAATAATAATAATAATACATCAAATTTGTATAGCACTTTTCCGGACACTCGAGGACTTTCTGTCCAATCACAAACAAGAAGTGTCCCACTTTTTCAGAAATGTCACTGTTTTCTCTAATGGTGTTGTGATTTTGCTGAATGTCTTTTGAAATGTAACATTTGTGAAATGTTGCTGTGTTTTGTGAAATGATGTGTGTTGTCCATTGTCGTCCAGCTCACAGCGAATGTCTGTACAGTCGGTACGCTGGCTGTCTGGGCCGTATAAATGCCATCCAACAGCCAAATTTGCACAAATGAGAGAACACAAACATTTTCTGGTCTATCTGAAGACATCCTTAGACAGCCCTCAACCGTTTATTTTCAGAGACCTAACATCTGTAACTGTACTGTAACTAAATCTGCTACATTAGTGAGCATGATGCATTCGGACACAGCTTGCTAACACAGTTAATAAAAGTTGAAAAGGCAGAATCAGAGTAGAGAAAGGTGGAAAACTGTTGTGTGTTGTGTTCTAAAGTTGTAAAGAGTTCTAGACTCCACACTTCTCTGCCCACTGATCCCTATCAACTAAAGAGACGACTGGCGCTCAGTAGCTCGGCTTCCGCAGCAATTACCTTCTCCCTCGAGACACCAGGAGAAACGGAGAGCATAGGCAGCTTCTCTGTGGGTGTATGAATGAGTGAGTAAGAGTATGTGTGTGTGTGTGTGTTTGTGTGTGGTGGTGGGGGATGTATGTGCATGCTTACAGTACGCTTTAGTATGTATTTATGTGTGTGTGTGTGTGTGTGTGTGTGTGTGTGTGTGTGTGCGTGTGCACATATCAAATGTGTTTCTGCTCTGCATTGAAACTCCAGTGTGAACGTGTCAGAAAACTGAGCTCACCCACCAACAACCAAAAATACCCATAATCCCTCCGTGTACCCACATTAGGTATTTAGTTTCCCATTTACAAATGGCCTCCAGCTCCACACCATTTGACAACTGAAAGCTGATACAGTCTGAGGTTAAACCAGTGAGACGGCGACCAATGTCAGAAATATTTGATTTGTCATAAGTGCCCCCCCCCTCTTTTTTTTTTTTTTTTTACATCAGCCTTGTACAGAGTTGATGAGGACAACCTGTTGGCCAAGCAAGGTAGATTCAACTTAAATTGCCTGTGGAGTAGAACAGCCATTGGCTCGGCTGTTGTTTGCTAGTTTAGTTCAGTACATTTTTAGGATATTTTTAAGGCTTAAGAAATAAATGGGGAGCAATGATTTTTAAAAACACATTCACTTTCTTGCTGAGAGTTAGATAAGAAAAGTGGTGCCACCCATATGTAAATAAACGGCTGCAGCCAGCAAGTTAGCTCAGTTTAGTAAGACTGGAAACATTTAAAGTTAGTAATAGCATCACATTTTATTTACTGTACTGTATATATATATATATATATATATATACAGTTTTTTGTTTTGTCCCTTAAAGATTATACATGGTAGGCATGAAGTCAAGCAGAACAAAACTGTAGTTAATGTCATATATCAAAATAATGAACATTTTGAAACATAATACATGGCGTTTAGGTTACTTGGCAGTGTGCTGCTATGTGCCTAAGACCTGTTTTCTGAGAGAGTGAGTGAGCATTCAACATTTTCAGTATGAGAAGGATTTGAATATGTGCAGGATTCTCTCAGGTGTTCTTGAATATCGAGTTTAGTTTACAAGCTTATGACTGATGATGGATGTATCGAAAGCAGAATTAAGTTTGCAATGGCCAGATTAAGCCATTTAAGAGCATTTAATAACATATTGTTCTTGTATTGAATACATAACTCCTCAGCTAATACCTTGGAGTTAACAAACCTGTACAATAAATAAAACAAGACACAAAACACATTGTTTATTATTAACAATGAAGTTAAAAGCTTAAAGGAACCGTTGGAATCTCTGTTTGTGGGTGCACCACACTGCAGAGTAAGCTGCTGCTCTCCAAAGGTGATAGAGCAGGTTGGCTGCTGATCCCAGGGGTGGAGGTTCAATCTCTGGCTCCCATGAGCCGATGTTGTATCAGGAGGAACATCTGGCGATAATACCTGTGCCATACCAAACATGCAAACGGTGATCTGCTGTGGCGAACCCTAACGGGAGCAGCAGAAACACAACTGCATCATTAAAGTACCTTAAAGGTGAAGGTAAGGGTGGCTGTCCTCGAGCTGAAGCTCAGTAGAAGTTGGGTGATGCTGCAGGACAATGACACTGAACACTGAAGTAAATCTACAACAGAATGACTACAAACACAGAAAACCTTTGGGAGTGGCCCAGTCAGAGCCCAGAAATTAACCCAACAGAGATGCTGTGGAAATACCTTAAGGGAACCTTTTGTTTCAAGACTTTAGTAAAATTCTAGTTACACAAACTTCCTTATTCCTTTCTGTTTCAATTTCAAAATATACCTTTTTCTAGAAATCATCAAGTGGGTGTAAATCATTCTCACTGCACTGCAAAATAGTGTTTTTAGGACTTTTTTTTTTTTTTTTTTTTTGCAGATTAAACTCACTTGATAAAGTGTGCAGGGGCCATTCCACATATTGACTCATACATCTGTACTTCAGTAAGGGTTTGAATGAAGGACTTTTACATATAAAGGAGTATTCCTAAACTTTGCCTTGGGTCTTACACCTGAAGTAAAAGCTCCACCACTCTTGTGTACTCTTGCGTCATGTGTACGACGAGTTGGGTGAGTGAGAGAGATGTTTTATTTTATACATGGTGCTTTAAAGACAGAGATACTCTCAGTCTATGTTGTTTTAAGTGTGTGATGGATGACGTGGTGAATTGCAAATGATTAACTGCTCATTGCAACGTGGTGTGTGAGTGAAATACAAGGTTTTACGCAAGTGTGCTTGTGTAGCGAAGTGCAGGTATGTCTGTATGCTTATTGTATATTAATACATGTGTGTACTCTCAAGATAAAAACGATAAAACAACACAACTTCTCCATGCATGACTGCGCACATGTATGTGTCCATACATGTGCACAGATGTGTGGGAAGAGTGTGTGTGTGCGTGCGCATCCAAGTGTGTTTTTCTTAAACTAGGAGTCAAGGCTCAAGGATAAGATAAGATTGCAGCAACCAAACGCTGCTGTCAGGAAGTAACCATGTAACTACAATTTCAGTGTTTTTCTTCCTCAGAACGGATGTTTCACTGCTGGTTTGCGCGCAGAGTGAGCCTCACCAACCCTGAGGTATTTTGTTGAAAATCCATTGTGAAATTTTAAAACTGCATTAGCGTAAATTAAAAAAAAAAAAAAAAAAAAAGAAAAAAAGAAAAAGCATTTCCTTTTCCCGATCCTGGAAGACAGACTGACTTTGTGCAGATACGTGGTTTTTTGGTCCGACAATGGCGAGAGGCATCTGGTAACACTTCTGTGTAATTGCTGCTGTGAAACCCTGAAGATCTGAGAGGAGAAGAAAATTCCAACATGTTTTTCCTTCGTCCTTCTCCTGCCCCGTTCGCCTCGAGTTGGAATTTCACCAGAGTTTAGGCAAAAACAAAAGAGACGGGTGTTCTGTGCATAAGAAAAAAAACCATGCACACTTGGATAGGATGAAATACAAGGAGGGCGTTTTTCAGTGACTGTTTATGGTGTGTGTGTGTGTGTGAGTGTGTGTGTTAAAGGTGTTTTCTAATAGCTATGCTGAGATCCAAAGTTAAGTCGTGAGGAGAATTAAATGGGTACCAATTTCTCTTGTAACAGGCACTGCTCCTACCAAAAGACATAGCACTAAGTGAAAACAAATGATTTTTAATGAATAATTGCTCTAACTTGTGTGGTGTTCCACAAGCTCCTTGTCTTTTTCTATTTTGGCACCACTTTAAGCAGACTTGGCCGTAGTGTTTGTGCACCTCCATTCCCAGAGATCACCTGTCATTCAAACAGTGGAGTTGTCCAGTTCCTTTCTTTGGATTGTTTAATAAAACAAACTGTGGACGTTAGTTGGTACTAATAAAATATAAATGAAATATTGACTAGTTTTCAGATTTTCTGTTTAACTTACTACTTTCAAAAAAATTCAATAAAATTAACGAATCAGTATTGAAAAATGTTGATTTTGAAATTTCAGCCTAAACTGTCACAGCCTCTTTCAAAATAAAATTGTTTGGATTATTTTACAGCTTTAAAGTATCCTGACAAATAAACATAGAAATCAAATAAATAAATTTCCAGGTTAATGCAAGAATGTGTCCCTAAATATTCATTTTAATCTCGATGAGTGACGCCTTACTGACGTTAGCAATCACCACCAATAACAACAATAAAACTTCCGTCCTGAACTCTTCACAATGAAGGCATCAAACAAAGAGATTTTGAGTTGGGTTTTTTTTTTGGTGTTTTCATTTTGCTGAAATCAAACTGTTAAAATATACTCTGACGGTTTGTGTGCTTCTGTGTCCTTTCTTTTATGTTGTCACAGGGAAAGTGCAGGATAAAAACATCTGCTGAATTACTTCCATGTGACGTTACCCTGGTGATCTAACCCTAATTAAAGTTCTCCCCAGTGAAAATCAAATAATCATCTCATATTTTGGTTTCATCACTGAAAATCAATCAGCTCAGAGTGCTGTTTTCACCTACAAAAGACCATTTCCATTTTTTTGTCTTTTCTCATCTCGACGGTTTTGAATAACGTACGATGACTGATAGATGTGCTAACATAAAAACAAACTCTAACTTACCTGACAGTGTTGTTTCTGCAGCCCTTCTGTTTGCTGTATTTCAAATTCTCATCGAGTGCAACTCCTCAAATGTGCATCTTGCATGTCTTGTGAACTGTATTCTCGGCTCAATGATGGTCCAGTCAATAAACTTATGGTTACATACATACAGTAATGACTCTCAAATCTTTTCCTAGATAAAGTCTCACATGAAAAACTTTTAAAACCCCAACTCTAAATAATATCAGCATTACTCAGTAAACTTAATAAAAACCACATATGTAGCAGCAGCCTGTAGAATAAATAAAATGAAAATATGTAACTATGAGGTGTCACCAATATTTACTGAGGAACAGCTTGAAATTGAGACAAGGAAAACAGAGTGAGGAGATATGGGTGTTTGTTTACTTTGTAGTAAAATACACAGTGACTAGACCTGATGGCCTGTTTAGTTCTCAATCTGCTGTGTAGTGACATTCTAATTAGCAGATCACATGGCTGGACATACAGACTAGACCTGGTTTCATCACACACACAGACACTGACCACACACACACACGCACACAGCCTATCACCAAAATAAATACTTTATACCCACACATAACCACATTTCACCAACATATCCAACCACACCAATGAGCCCACCCTGACTCTGCTTTCAAATCCGCCATCCCAACTGACTCTAATTTAGCGTTTCAAGTCTCTGTGTGGCACCAGGGTGGCAGAGTGGCAGGGTGGCACTGCTGGGGATTTGTGGGTGTCTACGCTGACAGGGGGGCATGTGCCCACAGCTGTCTGCCAGGCTTCAAAGCAGTCTCTCATTTTGTTTGGTGAAAAATGCATTTTACACACTGTCACTTCTGCTGAGCACTTTGGAAATTACTGTTGTGAAGTTGTTTTTTAACTCTTTATCACTTTAGTTTGTTACTGTACAAGTGCCAGCATGAATGGAAGGTATGCATGAGAGCTAGAATGGATGTTGGTAACTACCTCTTTGTTTAGCGGCTCTTACAACAAGTCTTCAGAGATAGACTTTGACAAAAGAGGAAGAAGACAGTGCTCTTTTGAGCCGAGGCCTGGAATTAAAAAATAACACTGAAAACTGAGGTACACATCTTAAAGGGTCAGTTTACCCAAATTATTAGTTATCTCTTTTTTAAAATCTAGCTAGGTGGATAGTTTTGGTTTTATTCGGTTTTGTGATCCCATGAGATCTCTGCTGCCGTCCCCATTTAATGGAGGTAAATGGGCTTTCATTTGTGGGTCTCACAGCATTGAAGTATGATATTTACATAAGACTAAGAGTCTACGGTTGTGAACTGTGAAGTTGTGACTAAGCTTAATGCTAACGTCTGCATGCTAATGCTGTTGTTAAGTAGATACCTACTATTTATGCCATGTCCACATTTTCGTTTAGCATGTTAGCATTAGCATACTAACACAAAGTACAGCTGATCCTGACGTGACTGCCATTAGTGTCGCACTTATTTGGTCACAAAGCAAAGAACGGAACAAACTGAAATTTTGACCCAGTGACTGCACCAGAGGGAAACTCAGAGGATCACAGAAGTAATTACAGTTCATCCCTGAGGCAAACATGAATGCGTGTAGCAAATTTCATAGCAATACATCCTATAGTTGTTGAGACGTCAGTCAAAACCACAGATGTCAGGAGATCACCAAAGTCAGTTCCATTCATCCTCTGGGAACCATAAATGTCTGTACAAAAATTTCATGGCTGCCAATCCAATAGTTCAGTCTGGATCAAAGTGGTGGTAAAAAACAATTTGACCTGTAGCGACAGTGTCATGGTTACTCACAGAACACACTGTCAACAACGTTTTCATCAGAGCTGTTGTTTTTATGAAAAGTTACTCAAAGAGGTGTAAATAGTGCATTTGTTGGGTAGTATTTTCAGCTGTGGATTGCTTCACATTTGGTGCTTTAGTGAGTATTTACAGCTGTAGCAGTAGCAGTGGTGTATGTGGGACTGACTTAAGATAAACCACAGTGCCGATATTGATGGTAATGAAGGAAGAGGTCACCCAGTGCAGCAGTGTGGCTCAGTAATGTGTTTTTAAAAGTGCTTTGGAGCTCTGTGGCACGGAGGAATAAGATATATCAAGCTTTGGATACACGGACAACACTTTGTTGGTTTTGGGCTTTTCATGGGTTTTGTTGACGATAAGAAAAATTTTGAATATCACTAGCAATACAATTTAAATGGAATTTGTAGAAGCTGTGAGAACCACAAATTGTATGTTGGTAGAAATCTTAAATAACTCCAAACATTTTCATGGCTAGATACCACAAAATAGGAGTAAAGAACTTTTTTTTTTTTTTTTTTTTTTTTTTTTTAAACATATAATTTGGGCAAATTCACAATTTAAAATACAGGGAATTATAAAACCTCATAACTCAGAGACATTTGCGGGGTGTATTGCAGTAATATTACAATAAAAACGACATTACATGTCTTTGTTGGCTGACATATATTGACTTTTGCCTCTCTCTTATCTATTCAGAATAAGATATTTAATTTAACAATCACTCCCCAAATTCTTTTGCAAGTTGGAAATCCATCTCTGTATGTTATGCGCCTTTTTACTGTTCTTATTGTCGGTCTTATAATGATTTATTTTTATGACCCTTTTTATTTGGGCTATTATTTTTTCCCAGCAGTTATCACACATCCATATTATTTTCACTCTCTTCACTCATTGTAATGGTGTCAGGGTCAAAGCTAACTAGTAAAGAGATTTTGAATATATTTATTGTGTTGGTGATGTGAGTGTATGACAGGCAGACTTTTTCCAAACATGTTTTGCCCTTTTTCCAACTAAAACTGAATAAGACACACATCAGTATTGAAACCATATGTTGTGCGTCAACAAATCTCACATGTTTACTGCCCAGTAGAGTTTTGTCATGTGTTTGAAAAAAGATGAAACTGTTGCACCAGAGAGAAATATCACTTTAACACCCCTTGTTGATGGATTTATACACACACAAGCTGCTGCCCATCTAATCAGAGACGCTGGAAAGCTCTAATTCAACCTGCCCTCTCGCCCTCAGAGGGATGAAGGAGCACATACACTCTGTGATTAAATGACCACCCACACAGACAGGCAGACAGACATGCAGTCAGGCAGACAGGTAGGAAGTAAGGAAAACAGAAAGGTTTTCACGACGGAACAGAGGATTTAAACTTTCTCAGAGTTAGTACAGCAAAGAATCTCATTGTTTGCATTTAGTGGAACAACAGAAAACTTTAAAGAGGGATGCTGACTAGTAATGCATGGGTCATGGAGCCTAGATTTAGCTACCACTTCATTTAGCTTTGTAGAATAAACTTCAAGTTACGTCTGTGTTCACACAGAAGAGACAGAAAGTGAAGCCAGTTTTTGCCCTGCATCATTTGCAATGTACCAACTGCACAGACACAGCGAGCCAGAACCGGGTGCTTGGCCTCCGACTGAAATCAGAACTCAGCAGAAAGTCCAGCTCTTTCTGTTATTTCCCTTCTGTCATTGTTCCTCCTCTAGGTTTATGAAGAAGACTCATAAAACGCTGGGATACACACAAACTGTTCACTCAAGTTGAAACATGTTCAGCTCAAGTGGCCATGTTTTTCCATTAATTCACGCTGCCCTGGGCAAATTTGTGTTAAATCAAATATATTACCATTGTCTTCGTATGCCATTGTGCCACCTCTAAAATTCACTTTGTGTTCTGTCTGAAAACACAGTCACAGGCCCATGACTATCTACTGTACTTGTACTGTACAGCAAGTTCCCGTATCAGCTGTCCTTCCTGCTGAGTGAATTTGTTGGGGATTACCAGTGTTTCAGGTGGTCCAGCCACCAACCCCTTATTTTCAGCCATATTGGAAGTCTGATAATTTCTGTGAGCGTGTTTTTAATTTTGATTTACATACTGAAAAAAATTTTGCTCTTTGGCTTCATCTGATCAGGCTCTGTGAACCTGCAGATCCATCCATCTACAGTACAGCTGCAACTAATGATTATTTTATTCAGTAATCTATGGATTATTTTCTCAATTAACTTTCAATTCTATGAAATGCCATAAAATAGTGAAAAAATGTCTGTGTGCACCATGGAAATGTCTTCAAATTGCTGAAATTGATTGTTTAATTTAAAAACCCACATATTCACTTCACTCTGTGGCAAATAAAAGCAGTGAATCCTGCAGCCTGGAACCTTCAAATGTTGGAAATGATTTTAATACATTTCTGTTGATTGAAATTCACTTGATTGATAATCCTTGCCCCTCTGCATCCATCTATACATTTTCAACAGTCAACATGATGAGATTTTAATTTAACAAAGATTCGGGTTAAAAAAAAAAAATTATGTCTGACCTCAGTTGAAATCAGCAGCTTGTTCATCATCTCCAGTCAGAGTTGTTCACTTCAAAACAACACGGAGGGGTTTTTATGGTAGTTTCATTGAGTATTAGCAAAGTTAAATGAGAGCTATTATTAGAAGGCATCCAGTGATAATGTTGACCCTTGGGGTCATGATGACTAATGTGAGGTGTAGCAAGGAATAAAGGCCCACTGCAGAGAAAATCCTGTCTCTGACCTGCCTTTGACAAGCATGTAAAACTAAATTAAATGTGTTTTACACACTTTTAAGAATGTAAAACACCTTATTTGCAGATCAGGTGTTGGCCACATCTCCACCTGAAAACTTACCTATCTAGCTTATCTGAAACTCTAACAGCACAAATCTGCTGCTATAAGTCTCCCATTTGTTTTAGTGCTGAAAAAAATCATTCTGTGATTATTGCATGTTTTTAAAATATTTTGAAAATGATTTCAAGATTTCCAGTTATGCACACTTTGACATCAGACTGCTTGAAAATTGGTGTACATTAGATGTCACACTTCATAAAGAAAGAAGCTACATCTGATACTCGTGTCAGTTCAAAAGTACCAAAAGCTGTTTTGACTTGAATATTCACTAAGCCGTATGATCATATTTTCACTCAGTGTTGACGGCTCAGTGTTGTCAGTCAAACAGTGGTTGGGCCGATTACCAGGGGAGTTAGAAAGAATCCAATGACACATGTTAACACACACAGGCACACACTCATACAGCCCCTGGTGTCTACTGCCCTCTACTGTTCTTCACATAGTTCATATCGACAGTTCAGACATTCACAGCCAGTCTTGATCGTGTCAGCTGAACACATTTAATGCAAGTTTCAGTGAATAATAACTAATACATTAATAGTTATCAATGTAGTGTTTCAACACTTTCACAAAACACAGTACTGTAAAGGTAAAGCATTAGGGAATTTCAAGAACTTCAGTCTAACCACAAATGATTTTTCCATTAAAAACTAAAAAGCAGTTCAGAAAAACATATATCTGATATCAGTAAATACAGATATCAGATATAACCATGCTACTTCAGGAGGTGAGACTGAGAGAGACTTTGTGAAACTATCACCACTTCTAAAAAAAAAAAAGAAATACAGGGTTTTCAATTTTATAATTCGTTTTATTTACATTCAATATCTTACTTCCCCCGTTAATGATCTTTCATTTGATCTGTAATTGCTAAGCACTTTGGAAAGTCTGTTACAACATGAGCTCTAACAGTTTAATCATTGATCATCCTTCTTATGTTTGCTAATGATGGTACATGTGATGAATTAGTGTTACTGGGACAATAAAGAGCCACAGCTGTGCGTCACAGTTGCATGTAAAAGCGTTTCTACCTCCATGGATAGTTGTGGTAGAGCAAATGAAGCTCATATATGTGCACCCATTTCCACAATGACTGAGATTTATACAACAGAATGAAGTGAAAAGCCTACCTGCTGAGAATATTAGGCCTGTTTCTAATCATTTGTTTGTAATTGTGTGAAAAAAGCAAAGTGGGAGGGTATCTGACACATTATACCTTCCTGTCACTTTTAGAACTGACTTTTGTTTTTTTTTTTAGTTTTCAGGTCCATTATTTAACTAAAAGTGGCAACGCCACAATATGGAAATATTCTCTTACCAGTAAAATTTGAAATGTCCAGAATTCTGGGGGCAGCAAAACAAACTGCCAATAATCATACTGTGAGCATTTCTCATCTGATTTTATGCTATACTCTGCACGAGTCTGCGAACAGCAGGGCACAGTGTGAGGAGTTGGTGACCTTGCTGAGAAGTTGGAGGTGTGCTGCCTGTCCCCTGCTCCTCCTTAATGCCATAAACAACTGCCTTTATATGCACGTATCTATTTACATAGATGGCATTTACATTAACTTAATACAGCGTTTCTTTCCAGGAATGTTTCCATAGACACCAAGTTTGTAAAACTGCAAATGCATAAATGTTGCAATACATTTGTGTTGCCTCACTGTGCAATAGATAGACTTAACAGACATTTAAATGAAAATCTTTGAAAGTTCCACAAAAAGGATCAAAATCAATACACAGATCTAGAGATGTCATCATCAGTGGAGTTTCCTTTCAAGTGCATAGTATCTAAGAATTGTCAGCATAACAAACTGAAAGTATTAAAAGTCAAAGGACACTTACTGCAGAATAACAGCCCCTGTGTTACATTATCACAGTTCATACTGAAAGATTATATTTACTAAGGCATCAACATGTAATCTGCATTTTAATTCTTTTTTACTACTTAACATACTGGGTAGTTTAAACTGTAACAGTGCATTATAATGAATAAGATGATCACCTGTTTTGAATGTAAAATCTTAATCTGCAGTTAAATAACTAGTGACAATAGTTGTATTGAATGAATGTAGTGGAGTAAATCCTCCACGTGCCTTAAAATTATACTTGAGTACAGTTCTTGAGTAATTGTGTTTTACACTTTCACACTTCACATTTCCAAGTTAAATTTACAGTTGTCTATATTGGGACACACCACCACTGTTTGAGTATCAGTTTTTAAAATAAAACCAGCTTTAATAACTATAACCCATTTGACAGCCTCAATACATGTATTTTATTCAATAAGATCTGATCATTATGTGTCTGTTATTATGTGTATTTATTAAAATATTTATACATTCTCGAGAATTTACTACTTCATTTTCAGTTTCATTTACATATGAAGCTATTACTAAAATGATTACTCAACATTTAGTTTATCATGTCACAACCAGATTCTGTGTCTGCTGTAATGTGTGTGAGGTAGAAAGAAATAAAAGTCCAGGGTACTTCAGTACTTCGGTACTTTGTGCACTGACTTTTCGGAGGTGTTGATCCTTCATTGTGTTATATTTTCCTTGAGCTTCAAAGAATCCTTCCTGGTCCCAAGAATACAGAGAGAACATGAGGTTTGTTTAAAAATGATTTATGTCCTTTTCAGAAACATTGGTAATCATTTTGTTTCACATGGTTTTATGCTGTAACAGCTTTCTGTGAGGGCTTAAAAGCTGTTTGAGTGTCGGTTGTGCCGAGGCAGTCAGAGTTAAACATGAGCAGGCCGTCCCTCCCTCTAGGCCTGAGGGGAGATAGAGGGAGGAATGTTTTCCCGTTGCACAAACCCTTTGATCTCACACCCCTTAATCACTTCCTGAAGATTATACAGTACGTGCACCTCAGCACTGCCCTCACTCAGTGTGTGTGTGTGTGTGTGTGTGAGTGTGAGTGAGAGAGTGTGTGATTGCCTGAGGGCAGCCAGGGCAGATGTGGTCTGCTGTGTCCAGCCTGATGACAGACAGAGATTGGGAAGGAACAGAGACAGAGGCATGATGTCATCTAACGCTGATGACCTGGAGGAGTTATAAATAAATTTGGCTTCATACTGAAGAGCATAAAGTGTAGGAGCTGACCAAGAAGAGTCAGCACATCTATACACAACAGAAATAAACAGATGGAAGTGATGGTAAAGTCATTGAGCTGCTTGTCAGTTTGATTTTGGCAGCTCTCAGTATTATTATGGTTTGCGGGGGCAGTGAAGGCGTCTGAGGAACAGCAGAGGCAGAGCTGAAGATGCAGTAAACAGGAGCCTTTGGCTTGGAGGATGAGAACTGCTCTGACACCGTGTGAAGGAGTAAAGAGAATCTCATTACACAAGCCTGCTGCCAAACTTTCACCACAGCACTGAATAAACTGCTGTGCTGGTGTCACTGCACTTAATGGATCTATACGTGAGCTTTAATAACTACTGTGGTACTGTAGAAGTAGAAATTAAAATTACACTTAGGTTAGGGGACCTTTGACATCATGGTGACATTAATAAGGTGAATGTTAAGGTGAACATTAAAACACTGGCTATCAGTTGGAAACAGGAAGCAAACAGTGGTCACCTGTTTAAGGTCTGTTTGGATGACCCATCCATCCACCCCTGACCTTCACTTTCTGACTTTATAAAACATCATCTCTCTTCCTCCTCTGCTCCCGTCGTACTTACTGTGGCCACTAGAGGGCGGCTTGTGTCAATTAAACGTAAGCATGTACCAAATTGGGGCATGTGGCTGAAATGACTGATGCTGTCTTTCTTCTTGGGAGGAAGGTGCTTGTCGGATGGTTGACCAGGTCCTTTATGTAATGCTCGGATGATTAATTATGAATAAACAGTCGAATCCCAGTGAGTTACTCGGGTTTAGTGCAGTTTGGTCTTGATTTTGGACAAATATGTGAATTTACTTCAGGTTTTGCTTGTAATCTACTATCACTGTGTTATCTTTGAAATCCCTTGAGCATATGATAAAATGTTGATGATATGTTTTGCAAACTGTGGGCATGAATTATTCTTTCAAGTACCGTTTTTTGTCTCTATGGCACCTGACAGGCTCTGTACTTTCCTCTCTCCCTCCGCTGCAATGTTCAAGTGCACAAACACAATGATTAAGTCAAAGTATTTTTACACATTGCCTGACGCCTGCTAATGTTGTCTGATACAAATTATAACCTGATAAAGTCATGTCTCATAAAAAGCTTGGTGGTGGGCGTATAGCTTACTGTTGAGTGATAATGAAAGAGGATCTGGACATACGAGATGTAACAATTTGTTCCATCCTTCAGGTCTGAATTCCCAAGTGACAGGACACTGATGATGAAAGCATCAGTCTAAAACCAGCACTACATCCACATGAGTCAAGAGTAAAGCCTGCAACTCCTACAGTGACCAGAGCAGGACTCTAGGGCCAGTTAGAATTAAATATGGTGGTGTGGCCAGAGAAAAACAGGGACAGTACTGTGGTGGACAGGGTACCACAGGGACACTAGATCACTGGCCCAGAGAGACCTGGTGCAAGTCCTGCGATACTCAGAGTTTTAGCACCACAGAGAACCAGTGTAAGGCCTGTGTTTGACAGTGTGTCCACACCAGAGAGAGGTAGGAAAAACCCTGTGTTAGACTGAATGCCAGGGCTGGAGAAGACCAGAGTAAAGCCTGCAGCAGACAGGCTTTACCAAAGAGATCTCTTGGGGCAGAGAAAACCACAGCAAGACCTGTAGTAGTGTGCTCGGGCCAGGGAGAAGTTGGGAAAGTAGATGGGACACCAGGGCCAGAGAAAACCAGAGGAAGGTAGACAGGAACACTGGGGTGAAGAGCACAAGGCTACAATAGACAGGGCCTCTTTTTTTGCATTAATTTGGAGAACACTGCCCATATATTCAATGTGCGACACTGTCTTTTCATCAAAGGGTTACAAGGAAATTTATAAATAGAAATTTCAGAATTTATGAATTTAACAAATATTTTGCAACTGCACAACAAATTAAACTGGGGATGAGTATTTTATTTATTTTTTTGTTAAATGAACTGTGAAATTCGTGACCAGCAGGTGCTGAGCTCTGTATTACTCCCTTCAGGGGTAGATTTGCTTACACTAAAAGCCTGTACGTTAACCATGGGCCAAAATACATACAGTTATAAAAACGTGTCTTTGAAGCCTTTGTAACTGTAACCACAACAGTGCTGTTGATAATTTATTATTTTATTTATAAAATATTATGTATAAACGCTTCTAAAACTATACCAT
This sequence comes from Toxotes lorentzi, assembly GCA_037833715.1. Taxonomy (NCBI): domain Eukaryota; kingdom Metazoa; phylum Chordata; class Actinopteri; family Toxotidae; genus Toxotes; species Toxotes lorentzi. Next base: position 18,046,936 of record JBBMJY010000010.1, read on the forward strand.
ACTGAGGTCAGTGTTGAAGTTGTCATGGATGAAAAGTCCCAACAGTGCTCAGAAAAACTGACGTTTTAACATCTACAGTTCCTTGGTAACTCCATCTACTGAAGGGCACACACAGGGCAATAAATGCAACTGGTACATGCATTATGCAATAGGCCTATTAATCAGGCTGTATGCTGTGAATTTGATTATAAATGGCCTGTATCAGAAGCAGATATAAATCAAGCAAGGAAGAATTTTTATTTTTTATAAAATATACAGTATTCTTTCTCTAACTAAGCACATAAAATACAGTATGAGTAAAGAACATTTTCATTTCTTTTATGGTTGCTGAGAGGGTATTATTTCATTACATGTGAAATGTACTTTTGTAAACCAGATAAGGCTCTTTCAATTCTATAAAATATGATAACTAAACCAGTTCCCCTAACCTCCATGGTTGTGGTTACAAAGCATCCCTCTGTCAGTCCATGTCCTGGTCTGATGAAACCTGAGAAGTGCCGACGCAGCAGCAGCAGCAGCGCGCGCTGAATGAAACAGTTTGCGGCTCCTGAAAGCTCTCAGTCCTCGGCGGGGACTAACTGCGGTGCTGCCTAACTTCGGCCGTCAGCCCGAGGGACTCAGGACTCCGTCAGCGAGCAACATGGCCAAAGTAAACAGCGGTTCCTCCGGTTGCCGGGTCATGGTCATGGCAGGGAAGTACCTGTCGAGTCCGTCTCTCCCGGTGCTGAGCCGTAACTCCGGCCAGCGGCAGCGGAGGATGTTCGGTCCCCAACGCCGCACGGTGAGCTCTGACGCGGCCGGCGCGGGAGGAAAGACCGCGGTTTTGGCCCAGCAGGAACACTTGGGCTACTTCTCCGCCGCAGACCGACAGGTGCTGGCGAACCGGAATTTGATTTACCGGGACGTCAAGGCTTTTCTGAACGAAGTTGGTGGAGACCCCCGGGAGGCTCGCTACTGGCTGACCCAGTTCCAGAGAGCAACTTCGTCCCAGTCTCCTGCCTTCGCGGTGCTAGAGGTAGGCTGTGGTGTGGTCAGCTTTTATTCAGTCAAACCTTTGTCTCCACTAAGTTCACACAAGCTGTGAATTCAAGTTTCAGGATGAAAATACCTCAAGTTTTTCATACTGGTCAAAAGTTTTAGAGCATCTACATTTTTCCAGCTGTTATTTAAATTTACACAATTCGGTGTCTCTGTAATGTTTCTGGAATTAAAGCAAAGAACAAGTAAACAATTGGAGACTTTAAAAACAAGAAACCATTGAATCTTCTTGAACAAAGTTCCTGACTCATCCAGCAGCTGAACAATGGAAATCAACCATTGTTCAGTTTCACCTTCTGTCCAGTTCATCCCAAACCAGCTCCATGTGGTTCAGGTCTGCAGACTGTGCTGGTCTTCATCCTGTGAAGCCT
>JBBMJY010000010.1:18048488-18066960 GCA_037833715.1 Toxotes lorentzi
CCTGATAAAGCATCAGAGGCTGTAGTAACAGTTTGTTCCAACACAGACAGAGGGTTTGTAAGTCATCAACTAAAGTTGGGTCACCTGTAGGAACTGTTTGCATTAACTTTCAAGGCTTTATTTTTTACTTAAATTGCTTTTAAATGGGGTGTTCTAAAACTTCTGATCAGTCGAGTAAATCATTTTTATTTTTGTCAAACCCTGATATAGCAGACCTATCATTTGGTCATAGCTGTCAGAAGTAAAGTTTTATTGAAGCTGACGAATACCAGAGGACAGATGTGGTGTATTTCATAACTAATAGTTTATCTAGAAATTGGACAGCCAAAAACTGAAGTACCCCACATTTGAACACGTTTGAACAAATATTTTTAATGAACTGATTCCATTGGTTCAGGACACTGAAAATAACTGCTTTGCACATCACTAATCTGTGTTCCTATCTGTCTGTCTCTAGTCCCTTTTATACAACGTGGTGAAGGCAGGAGCATTACACTGTTGTTCTGCTTCAGTATTCTGTATAAAAGCTGCAAACACAGAATGGTGGGGCATTGTTGTGCTGTTCACCCAGCAGCTGAGGGTCACAGAGCTGAATCAATGCATCGCACTAAACCTTGACACTGCTGTGTTACACATCGCGCCTCTGAGTTTAGTTTAGTGTTTTCTAAAATCACACACACCATTACTCCGGCTTTGTTTGGTTCGCCATGAACAAGCGACGCCAGCATAATGAGGCGTCTTCTTCACAGCAGCATAGCCGGTTCCCTGTTTAAAAGGGGGTCCTGTGTCTCCCAGGTGGACAGCTCAGTGTTCAGCAGCAGGGAGATGGTTCAGCGTCTGGCCTTTGGGCTCTCCTTCTTGCAGCGGATGGATATGAAGCCTGTGGTAGTAATGGGCTGGTCTGAGTGCGAGGAGACGGGCCCCGCTGAACCGGTTGCCAGGTCTCGGTGCAGCCGAGGGCTGGTGGAGCGGAGCCAGCGGCTGACAGAGGCTCTGCAGCAGCACTCGGCCACCGTCCTGCCGTTCTTCTCTGCTGAGTCCTTCCTCCTACTGCACGAAGCTCCACGAGGAGGCAGGTGAGGGGCATCAGGTTTCTCAGCAGCTTTGCTATTTTCCATACTGTGTTGTGCTCACCTGTTCACATTTGTTTTTATTGTTTTTCAGTAAGCAGTTTGTTTTTTAGCTTCCAAAACTTCAAACTCATCTAAACTCAAGGCCCACTTACTAGCTTTTTATGGAGTTTTGATCTGTATCACACAGTCTTCATCAGCAGAAAGAGTTTGCAGAGGTGTCATGTAGATGACTCTGTCAGGCACATCAACAGAGTATGTCCAGGCATCACAAGTCATCTTTAAAACATCATCACCACTCCCCAGTTTATATGCAGTGTCCTTTCAGACTTATCTTTTACTACATGGCTTTCAAGTAACTACTATGGGTCAAGCTGCAAACATGCTGGAGCCTACATTTCCCATAATGTAACTCAACAGCATTTTCCATAGGCTTCTTTCTCTCTTTTCATTCTTACCTTCTTTGCTGCCTCTGGCTTTCATGCTCTTCCTTCTCCTTCCCTTCAGCGCTCCACCCAGTGTTGCTGTGGACACCAGCCTCCTCCAGTGGAGTCTGGACTGCGGGAAGATCCCACTGGTTTGTCCGGTGGGGAGAGATGGCCGAGGTTGCTCTGTGATGTTGGAGCCGACAGAAGTGACAGCGGCTATTTCCAGAGCCCTGCAGCCCCACAAAGTCATGTTCCTCAACAACTCAGGAGGCCTCTGCAATCAAGAGCACAAGGCATGGACACTGGCTCCCTCTCTGACTGTGTTTCCATAGACATATATTGTGTACTGTATATATAGTGTAGTAGTAGAGAATGTATTCAATGAAAGAATGCATGCAAGTTTGATTTTTACTCTGAGAAACAGTCCAGTCTGACAGTGTACACTGAAGGCTGCCTCTGCAGAATAAATCTACATAGTGTGATATAAAGAGACCTATACAACTTCTCCTGAACACTTTGCATTTGTGTTCCAGGTGCTGGACACGGTGTCGCTGCCTTGCGACCTTCCCAGTCTGTCCACAGCAGCGTGGCTGAGCACTGGACAGCGCCACAGAGTGACTACCATAGCCAGACTGCTCAACCACCTGCCGACCGAGTCCTCTGCAGTGATCACCTCTGCGGACACACTGCTGACCGAGCTGTTCAGCCACAGAGGTGAGACCGTCGACTGACACGCCGGGTGTCTCCCACATGTGAACGCACACATGGAGAGCTGTCTATTTTGAGGTGTAACCCAAGAGGGCACTCGTCCATATGCACTGCACATGGTTTTGACCAGCTGTTTCATAACAGCTTATTCTTGTCTGTTCCTTCTTCTTAGGGTCTGGGACACTCTTTAAAAATGGAGACCCCATACATCGGTAAATACATTTTGCACATATATACACACAGATGTGTACTCTCAACCTTGACCCTAAATTCAAGTCATAATCCACTACTTCCTCAGACTTAATGAGTTGCTGCCACCTGTGTGTTTGTGTGTGCGTGTGTGCATGCGTGTGTGTGTGTGCAGGTACAGCTCTCTGGATGAGATTGATGTGGAGCGTCTGCTGGCCCTGATCAACATGTCATTTGATAAAACTCTGAGGCGAGACTACATTGACTCCCTGAAAGGACGACTGCACTCCATCTACCTCTCTGAAGGGTGTGTGCAATTCAGGTCCATGAGACCACATGCAAGTCCAGATCAGGATTAGTATTAGAACCTGCATCCTATCATCCTCACTAAACAAAGGCTGGGGGTGTAAGTCTGTCAAATATATGACCCTAAACCAGGATTTTGCATGCCTCTGTCCCTGCAGCTACACTGCGGCAGCCATCATCACCATGGAGCCAGTGAACAGCGGCACTCCCTACCTTGACAAATTTGTGGTGAGCAGCAGTAAGCAGGGCCAGGGCACCAGCCACATCCTGTGGGAGTACATCAGACAGGACCTGGGCAAACTGTTCTGGAGGTCTAGAGCCACCAACAGGATCAACCCCTGGTAAGACAAACACACTTTCATTTGACAGATGCTTTTGTCCAAAGCAATATAAATACAAAAATACCATAAGTGTATTGAAACCATGTGCAAGACTTAGATATCATCCAAAATTGAGAGTGTATCACTTTTAAACAAATAACTGAAAGCAAGTTCAGTACAAGAGCTTAGTGGGGAGCAAATTGGAGCCAGACCAGAGAGAGCAGTGACTGAGATGAGTGACCATGGGGTCCTCTGAGAGATGGGATCGTTAAACATGAAGAGGCAGAGGGGCACAGAGGCTAACTCAACTCAACCTTAGTCCTGTTACAACACTAACACAAAATAAACAATGACATTTGACGCAGTCTTTTTCCCGCTCTCCAGGTACTTTAAACATTGTGACGGGAGCTTTGTTAACGGGGTGTGGACTGTTTTCTGGTTTGGTCTGACAGACATCAGAGATTCCTATGAGCTGGTGGAGTATGCCAAGAACCTTCCTGACTCCTTCCATGCCACTCTCACCGCCCCCCAGCAGCTCCCCCTACCTGCTGCACAATCCTGAACCACCTCCTCCTAGCTGCTGTAGTTGTTTTATCTCTGAGGCTCTGGAGTTTGCTTTTGTTCAGCCTGAGAGCTGGGGATATTGCTTTCTCACTTTTGTTCCGACTGGTGTTTTTCCTGCTTTGGATTTTTTTAGGTTTAGGTTTATCTCTACCTTGAAACTTCAAACCGAAGTTACTGTGCTGTGGAGAATTACAAACATGCAGTATTTTTTACAAGCTATAAATCACACTCTATTTTTAAAGCTGGGTATAGCTCCAAGCATTCTGGTGATTATAGCTGAGGGTTTGAGTCATATTTCTACTGGCGACATGTACACGCTTTGCAAGTTTGCTTAGTTTAAAAAGACAGCTTTGGCTGTCTCTTTTTGACCGGACAAAAGCAGTGTTTTGACACCCAAAATGTTCTCCAGAGTGGAGAAATCTCAAAACTGTGACCTTACTTTGTAATGTGGACCAGGAAAACTTAGCTTTTCCAACATGATTACTGTACTGCACGCCTTCACCAACACAGCCAGGTGCTGTAACGCCTCCAGGTCTTTCTGTGATTACTTATTCTGAATTCCAGTACATCTAAGCACACAATACAGGTGTTATTAAAGGGGATGTCCAGTGATTTTACTCATGGAGGTCAGTTTACTTTTCCTACTCAGACTGTGAAAACAGTTGTATGATGTTTTCTTTGGGTCACCCCTTCAATCAGTATTTATGTTGACAGGCAAATTAAGAGTCAGACAGTGACAAATAACATGAAATAACATGCCAGTTACCATTTGTTTTGCCTGGTACAGTTGTGACAGTGACCAGTAAAGGTTAGTTTACTCCATGGAGCTCATGCACTTCTTTAAATGCCAAAGGGAGGATCTGTATATAATTTTTGGGTTATTAAAGGGCTTCAGACCAAACACTCCACCATCCATGTCTGGGACCTGTATTTACCAAGAACCTCAGAGTCACACCGACTTACAGTGAGGAGAGAGTATGACGTATGAGTATGTTGCTGTTTTACCTCAAAGAGGGACTGAAAAAATAAAAGCACCACTTTTTATGTGTAAGGCAAATAATTTTTAAAGAAAAAAACTTATATGCAAATATCACCTAATAAAAACAGGACATCCACTTGTCTTGAAAAGTCTTTAAAAGCACTGAATTCAGTTTCCTAAAAAAATCCCTTAGAAGGGATTAAAAAGTCACAAAAGTCTTAAATATGTCCTCTTGCCTGCCACAGGCACTCATGTTATTTCTAAAATTGTTTTGTATGAGATTATGGGCTGGGATTTTTGTGACAGTGGATTGTGCTGCAGGAAGCTGATTGACTCCTAATGGGCAAATGTTGATTTTTAGCAAATATTTTTTTTTTTTAGCAAAGAATATAACTGTAATCATTTTTCATTGGTTAATCCGTTCATTTATTTTATGCTGTTTATCCTGGTCCAGGTTGCATTCATTTAATCCATCACACAATTAATAAATTCTGGGCCACATAGTTGTCATAGGTGTTTTCCATCACACAATCTTACTGTAGACATTATGATCATAAAAAAATGTGTTAAATGTCTTTCTATATGGTATTAAAACGGTTTTGAAAGTCTTAATCTGAATTTGGTGAATGCTGCGGTAACACCAACATCTTATCATAATTTCATACTTTGCGGCTCTTGTGAAACAGTAACATCACACTCTCTCGTAGGAGTAAATGGTGTGGGATGGTTCATAAATGACTGTCAACACTTTTTCTGAGATTGTCTGAGAAATAAAAGGGCAGATCTGGCAGGTGTGGAGGTGCTAATGTTGTTCTATGTAAAGATAAAGTTACACAAATATGTTTGGGTTTTTTTTTCAGACTTACTTTATAGTTATGTGTGTTTTACAAAATTTACATAGTCCTTTTTTTAAATTTTGAACTTTTAGCCTGATAATACTGGATTTGGTGTTTGTTAATTCAGGCCAATGACTGAGACGTTTCTTAGAGACTAGTTTTCAGTTCAGCAGCTTTAGGTATCTGCTGATTTCCTATAGTTGTAGCATCTTAACTACTTGCTGGACCTTTCAGATCAGCAGTGTTTGCACAGGCAGGTTGGGATGATCACTGAATAAAGATTGGGGATGATGGATTGTGATTACTTAATTCACTTACACTTTGACTGCTGTTCCTTCTAACCTGGGCTATGAGTCTTTTGACTTTGTTTTCTATTGCTGCTTAGTGACAGTGAAAACTTGGAACAGGACACTACCATACAACTGATGAGCTGAGAGATAATTGAATAAAAAAAAAAGAAATGTGTGCACACTTGAGGCTTGTACTCCTTTGTGGTAGAAGAAGTAGTGAAGGATGGAGTTCATTTGATTTCTGTGCTCCAGTTATTTGATGACTGGAGAAATTGGAGAAATCATTACAATAATAAACCCAGAATCTTTACTGCAACCAGGTATATCTTTGAATTTGGTTAATGCTATTTCAATTGCAGTGAGATGTTTTTGTTGGAAAGGCCAGTGAATAGTAGCATGGTAATGTGTGATAGTTGCAGATTTTGACTCCATGCTAGCAGCATAGCAATGGCAGTCAGTGGGTCTCTTGATCCACGTTTGGTCCAGGCTGAAATCAGATTTGTACAGACGTTCGCTGTCCCCAGAGGATGAATCCTTTTGACTTTTCCTCTAAAGCTACCAGTAGGTTAAAATTTTTGGTTTTCAGTGAAGTATCTCAACAATTATTGGCTGGATTAAGACAAAATTTGGAAAAGACAGCCCTCGTGCCCAGATAATGAATGCTAACGAGGGTGACTCTGACGTTTCTTCTAGCGCCACCAGCAGGTCAGAGTTTTCATTTATCCTGACCGATATCTCATCAACTGTTTCACTGATTGCTTTCATATTGGTGCATTTGTACAATACTTTAGCTTTGACCAAATACTTGCTAAACTAATGACATCAACCTCTGCTGTACTTTATGTTAGTGCACATAATCAAATCTTTGCATGCTAACACACTGAACATGGTTCACCTTCTTGGCATCAACATTTTAGCCATTGCGACCAAATGCAGTAGCGACTTTGCATTCTGCCTCCATAATGCAGTGTACACACACGCACAAACACATTACGTCAGTGAAAAGGCAAATCTGTTTATCAAATACATAGGTTTGTCTATTACTGAGGCATGAAGGAATTAAAATGAGTGGACGTCTTATGGCACAGCATTCAAACCTGTGTTGCAGGCAGGTATAAACAGTAGATTTTAAAGACAGAATATGTATAGGAAAATAGCATTTTAATAAATATATGTTAATGATATTAATGTTTTAAAAAATGATATAAATAAAAATATATATTTTAAAACCTGTACATATCTGCACACTCACTTTCAGGGAACCCTACGACAAACAACCTAATGTCATGCATCGGTGCCAAGGTGAAAACATTTCATGCAAAACCAGAGTATAGAGGAGATCAACTGATTTTACTTTTTAGTCACACTAGCTACAGGGCTCTGCCTGTTTGTCAGGCATCCACCACTTTGGTCCAGACTGAAATATCTAAAGGTGTTGGAAGGATCACTGTAACATTTTTTTATAGGTATTCAATGAGACATTCAACTAAAAGATAAATCCTAATGTCTTTGGTGGTCTCTTGACTTTTCATCTAGCCCCCAGCAAGTCCAAGTTTTTATGTCCAGTGAAATATTTCAACATCTGCTCGACTGAGCAGAATTTCCTACAGACATTCATGATTCATAGGTAACGTATTCGAATCTACCAGCAGTCCCTCTTTAGCCTGGATGTCCAGGTCATGACTGACAGACTGTACACGGTGATAAAGCCTTCGGTGCAGCTGGGCTCCCACCTAATCCTAGCACACCAGGGAGTGCCCCAACAACCAGATGCCCAGGGCTGCCAGCCACCCCTGACCCTCCCAGCTTGCCTCCGTGCCCTGACAAGAGCTGAGGTGCTGGACTTCTTTGTTACTCAGTTTCTGGCTTGAGACATCCCGATCTTGTCCCCTTTTGTCAAAGTAACGCAGCTCCTGCTCTTCCTAAGCCTGCACATCACAGCCTCAGTCACAGCCTCAGCACTATCCTGTCCTAAAGACAGGACAGGATAGTGCTGCACCGTGTACTAGTTAGCATCAAGTTAGCTGCTGATTGTCAGTGAATACCTTCAAGCAAGCCGAGTGCTTCTTAGACCAAAATGCCTCATAGTCTTTCTACATGTGTCAAATACAGAAGATGTATTTAAAGAAAGCTTTGAGGTAGTTATTTAACAGATTTGCTTTTTCATGTTGAGTAATCAGTAAGGTAGCCTAATGTAATGAATACAGTGCAGTATATCAGCAGTTTGTAACGAGTGAAAGAATACATTTCTTAAGTAGCTTGTCCAGCACTGTTCATTTCTGTTTGTTGTGGCAGGTCTGGCTCTCCACTGGTTGCTGTATGTGCTATAGCAACAAACATCTTCTACAAAGGACTAAACACTGCTTCGTATAATTCATAGGACTCTGGGGATTTACCAGGTGACTAGGAAGACAGGAAGAGAGAGAGAGGGGTGGTGGTTGGATGGTTTGTGACCTACTGTAACAAGCTTTGTTTTGCACATTGTTGTCATTTGCCTTGAGAGTGTATCTGAGCTGTGACTGCTGCAGCCAGTCTGTGAAATAATATTCACAGATCTGACTGAAGAAGCATCATTACCCAAACACCCAGAGATTCGAAGCGTTCTTCCCTGCTGCCATCACCCGAGGTGAGTGCTGCTCTACAAAACAGTCAGGCACGCTGTTTCCGTTCTTTATTTATTATCAGCAAAGTTAATCAACATCAAGTTGTCACTGAACTGTTCTTACTTGTCATTTGTAGAAAAATATTTTTTATATTTTTAAGAGCACACAGCTGTACCAGAATGTAAAAGTTCTTATTTACAAGTAGAAATCTGTGTTACTTAAGTAAACAGTAAAGTATTAATTCTGAACAACTTTCTGTTTGTCAGTTAGTCTTTGATTATTGATGCATTATCATTTACAGCAATGCAAAAATCCTACTCCCACTCGCTCTCTGATAATGGCTGTTAAGTCATTTGCCGACTGGTTTTAAATTTCAATTTCAATTTTTAGTCATTTACATAGCAATGGTTGAAGGTGTGAGATATCACTCCAGAGTCCAGCAAACCAGCAAATTGATATGTCACTGCAGGTACAAGGAAATCCTCCTGTGGAAAACATGGTTTGGAAGATCTGCATTCTTGCCCCCCTGATCCTCCCCATCCTTCCTTCTGTGCGTATGCTGGAGGTCGACATGAGAACCGAACACTTTATACATTACGCTCAGGAGTTAACGTCCTGGCGGAGGGCACAGGAATTCTGCAGGACAGAACACACTGACCTGGTCACCATCAGAAGTAAAGAAGACAATAAGAACTTTATCAAGGGCAACGGCTGGATCGGTTTACGACGAGAGGATTCGAACAGTCCATGGAAATGGTCCAGAACAGGAGAAAAAGCCAACTTCACCATCTGGAAAAAAAGCCTTCTTGGTAAGCAGGACCAGCGTGTACTAGACCTAAGCATGTTGAAGCTTATGATCTACAAATAGTTTTGTAGATCATACTTGATCATTTTTACTGTACCACGTTCATATTTGTGCTATCCACTCTATTCAAAATTTGATCATCCTGCTGGTCCTGGCTCTGACCATGTATTTGTAATTTCACCACTTTAAATCCAGTCAGGAACCTGACACAACACAGGTGCTCCTGGTAAATTGTTATTAGGTCTAAAGGAGCTCATTACCTCTAAGCCTTATGGCTGTACCAGCCACTTACAGGATATCCACATTATAAATATCTTTGGTTGCCAGTCGGCAAGGAAAGAATGCAGACCTTAACCGAAACCCATCATATCTCTACTGCATTTCTCCTGCTTTTTGCCGATTTAGACCCTGAGAAAAACTGTGCTTTCAAGAAACGTGATGAAGAAGAATGGGAAACTGATGGCTGTGATGAAAGCCATACTTTCATGTGTTTCGACAAGAAGCTGGTTCTGGTGAAGAAGAAAGAGACGTGGGAGGAGGCGCTAAACCACTGCAGGGCTATGACTGTGTCAGACACAGATGGGTCTGACGTTGCCAACCAAAACCACGTCTACGACCTAGCCACCCTGACTACTAAAGATAACCATGCCTATGCACGAGAGGTAGCACAAGAGGCTACCACTGACGAGGTAGGGCAGTTTTCTGCAATTTCTAGTTGTGCCATTTAGCAACTCATCCTCTGTGTTTACAAGTCTCTGCTTAACGTTGGTAGGTGTGGACGGGCCTGCGATACCTGGCTGGTCGGTGGGAGTGGGTGGGTGGAGGACAAGTGCACTATGAGGGTATTGAAAGCTGCCCAGCAGGGACGTTCTGCGGCACTCTGGAAAAGAACGGCACGGCACTGTTCAGGACGAGGGACTGCAAACAGAGAATGAACTTCCTCTGTTACCTGAGGTTTGAACCAGAAGGAGTGTAACGAAGTACATTTACCCAAGTACTGTACTTTCAAATGTGAGGTATATGTGCTTTACTCTCCACTCCATGACACTTTGTTCTTTTCCATCATTTTAAAGGAAAATATTTATCTTTTTACACCACATTTATTTAACAGCTATAATCACATTACAAATTAAGTCCGTATCTTAAATCCATATATTATTTTTCATGCCAATATGCCAAACTTTTGATGGCATCAGCTTCTCAAATGTGAGAATTTGATTGTCTTAAATGACAGGACTGTTGACGTCTGAGGGCGTCACTGTGATCTCTTGGTAATTATGTTGGGTAATGCATTTCTTCTGTTTTACAAAGCAATAAACTTAGCTTCACTTCAACCAACTACAAGAGTAAAATGTTGCTTAAATATCATGCATTATAATTATTTAATAAAGTTCTATACTGTAGACACTCACAGGAGTACTTTCATTTTCAGTACCAGTGCATTTCATACATACATTTGATGCATACATGTTAGCATTGTGCATATTGTGTTGTGTACTAATCCTTGGGGTCCAGACTCCTTCTATCCAAATAGAGCTGTGCTGCAGCAGCAGCTCCACCGAGACCGGTCTGCTCAGTTGCAGGATCCCCCTTTTACTCCCCTCATCGTCTGCCGGGTCCACTGACCCAGAGCCGACCACATGAAGAAGTTACCTGGAGCAAACGCTGCTGCAGCTGTGATTTAACCTGAGCAGCATGCCTCTGTGCGGTTTTGTTTCTGCTTGCTGTATATTTAACGGTCTTTAGATTATTATTCTTTTACACATTCGATGTTTAATTTAGACATAGGAGTGGTGTTTATAGTACACTAGGTATAGGGGTGGAAGCCTTTTCTGTGTTTTGCTCTAAAAGGTAAGAGTGGTGCATTCAGTCCAGTTTTCTTTTGCTAATAAGATAGCCTAGTGTGGCAAAAAAGTAATTCTTTGTATTACTTGCTTTCATGGATTTGCCTTCACCCACAGCTGTTTTGCTGCTGGGCTCTAGTTGTGTAGTTTTTGTGGATTTTTTTATCTGAACTTAATTCGTAAACCTATTAAATGTCCTCTAAACAATAAATGTCATCAAATAATTGATTACACAGTTGCCTCTCTTACTCCTTGTGCTTCCTGGGTTGTAACAGTAACACTTTTCAATGCAGGACATTTACTCGTAATGGATTTTACAGCTCTTAACTTTTTAGCTTCTTTTAGCTCATTGTTTTGGTCTTCTGCATGACAAACTCTGCTCATAAAGGTTTCCCTGTTTGCAAACAATCAAAGATACATGCTCCCATGGGACAATTTCTGGATAGCATATATATGGACGTTCAGTATTTACAAATGTAGTAACTTGCTAGCAATCAAAAAACCGTCAGAATTTGTATCTGGCAGTGTTAACAGTGATAAAACTAACACTGACTACATAGAGTCAGCTCTACAAGATGGCATGTCTGTACTAACTCTTTAGGTACAACAAATTGGCAAAAAAAACAAAAAACAAAAACCTAAATTCACAGTCTTAGCCTAGTCTGCTACTGTGAGCTCTCAGCCTATGAACAGTGAGAGGTAATTTTGAAACACTATTTCAATTTTCTTTAGTCCTTCCTGGTCCTGTCTGGAAGCACATCTGTCAAATCTCTTGAATCCTGGTTGTATTTTGTTGGAAATGATTAGTTGACACTATGCTGGCTGCTTTGAGCTGCTATGAGCTGCTGAGCGGCTGTAGGCTTCAGAGTACAGTGTGCAAATGAAAGTGTGTTGAGAAACTGGGCTTTGCAACATTGGAAACATTACATGGGAAACATTTTTAGAAGGAAGCATTTCACATTCCACTTTCATAATTTAGTTGTGATGTGCATGAGTCCAGTTCTATTAGTTTAAAGTCAGCGATGTCTGTATGTCTGCATAACAATAAATGCAAGTAAATACAACTCCAGATAATTAGATAGCTGTTTAGGCTGTGGCCTTAAAAGATTGTAAAAATCAATATTGTTGTCTTTCTCTCCGTCTCAGAACAGTGTGACCTGGTTTGTCAGGGCAGCTGTGCTGAAACCACATGGTAACCCCATCCTACCACCAGGGGGCGACAGGATACTTCACTGAGATGAGACACACTTTTCCTAGTTGAGACCACAATGTTTAGTTAGGAGATTATACCAGCTGCAGTATCAAGACACCCCCCTTTGTGTTTGGGTTCAATAAAATTCCACTCCAATCACTGCTGAAAGCACTGGAAGGCATCTATGTATAGAGGCGGATTTACAAACTTTTGAGGTTGGGGAGTTTTTAAAGTAGGAGCCAATGACTGAAAATATGTTGTTGAGATCTTTGTCTGGTGGAGGCCGATCAGATTCCAGCCCTAGTCACCATCCTAGCCATGACTCTGCCTGAATTTGTGTTTAGAAGAATCAATATATATATATCAGTATCTTTTTTTTCCCACAAATGTGTGGGGATCAATATACATTTCTGCCACATTGGACATAGAGTAGAAAAGAGGTAGACAGGAAAATCTAGGTGAGCCTGAAAAAGGAACTCAGAGATCGGGCCTGTGTGTGTGTGTGTGTGTGTGTGTGTGTGTGTGTGTGTGTGTGTGTGTGTGTGTGTGTGTGTGTGTGTCTGCCTGTGCATGAACCTTTTTGGGTTTGGATGTAGAATAAAGCTAGAAAGACAGAGTTAAGAGTTAAAACTCAGCCATGAGCCTAAAACCATGTTACTGAAAGTAGACTTTCCAGTGTGTGTCATTACTGCAACATGGAATTACATGAGGCTGGTTGGATGGCTTCAGACGGCTGAGGTCAGCAACACATCCAGTTAAAACAGCGCTGAACTTCAGCCAAGTGATCTGATTGGTCAGAGTCTGGCCCACACGGTTGCTGAGAGCTCCCATAATACACGGTGCTCCCTTTCTGTGGTGACCAGGCCGCGAGTTAGCCAACTGTGCTGCTTTCTGCTTCATGACTGAGGAAAACAGTACACGTGTATCACCAATGGGTGTAAGCACTAATCCACAAGAGGGAGCTTTACACTGAGATGATTGTGAGAGATCCAGCTGCAAGACCCAGCCTCAAAGATACACCCACTCAGAGACACGCTCACTTGGTCTGACTGTGCCTTTTAAAGTCCAAACAAATGAACAATAGAAAACACAGCAGTGGAACAACATATGGCTGTTCATACATATGGCTCAATATGGGTAAAGTTTATTCGTAGTGCACAGTTCAGCGAGTGAAACAAAGTCCAAGCCCTTTATAAAAGAAATTATTTTTTTAAGAAACAAACATTCACACACATACAAAGCAAAAATAAGAAATAAAGACAGAACCTATGACATGAAAAAGCAGAGAGGACAAAATATTTTCAAAGCCTCCTGTAAGAAATGTTCCTCTGCAGAGAAACTACATGAAGCTCCAAATATGAACAAGAAGAAGCAACAGTTTCAAACGAGACTTGAGTAGAAGTGATTCTTAAGGCCTTTGACATGTTATCCATGATTTGTTCTCTTTGAAATGACAAACCAAATGTAGGCCTTAAAAATAAAGATAATACTATTCAAACTATTTTTTAAAAGGTAATGGAGAAATATATAGAAAAAACACTGGGACTGGGGTGTACTTTTTATGGTCATTCTCAAAGATTTGACATTTCTGAAGTCTCTGAGGTTTCTGTGTCCTGGTAGCGTAGTCCTTAAGACATGTACCGCGTGTTGAGCACTATGGTCATATGACTAACACACCAATGAACTCATTTCACTTGTTTTCACGACGCATTTTTTTGCTTTTCGTGTGTCATTTAGCATCATGTCCTTTCTGTTCTGACTGATTCTGATTCCAGGCATGTTCTTGCATGACTAAGTCAATTTTACTTTAATTTTGTAACTAAAAGTAGATCTGTATACTACATGTTTCTGTGTCTCTTGATGTTCAGTGTAATGTGTTTGTGTTTGAAGACATAAATAAGATGCACAATTTTTACAGAGTCGGGTAAAAATGAGACATGAGACCTGACCTGACTCATTATGGGTCTGATTTTTTCATAAGAATCATTCATGACAGTTATAATTGTCATATAACTGAACTAACCCCTATTTTTATTTTATTTGTGGGCTCAAAGTTTTAATGGAGAACATTTTGACAGCTGTCAATTCAGGAGAAAACATTTGGATTTATAGGCTAGGTTTGATAGGCTTCCTATATCAAAATGCCTTGATTTGCCAGGACTCCAGCGGAGGACACACCTGTTCTGAATTATGATTGATCTTGGTGTAGATCATGTAATCATATTTGCATGGAACATAACTAACCTAGTTACTCATATGTGACTTGTCCCTAGCTTAAAAACACTCAGCCCCCATCAACCATCCGTCTGTGGTCTGCTCTCTTTCACACACATAATGTGAATGAACTGTTGATGGTCTCCTCCAAGACATTGTGCCCAATAGCAGCCCAATAGCAGCACAATGATCGATAGTGAGATGCCCAGTTAACTTTAAATTTCTATTCAGTGCAAAAAAACAGTGACTCTAGAATACTTCTCATTCTTAGGTCTTTTTTTTAGTATTCTAATGAATAATCCTGAGATTAACCATTTATTTAATATCCTGTCCTCTTGTGTCAGCATGTCCTCCATTGTCCTGTGTGTATGTGTGTGTGTAACCCTATATCTACAGCAGCATGCCTGTCTAGGCTTGTCTTTATGTGTTTGTATAGGCAGAGGTCAAACTGAACTTAATGGGCTTGCAGGTGTGTGTGTGTGTGTGTGTGTGTGTGTGTGTGTGTGTGTGTGTGTGTGTGTGTGTGTGTGTGTGTGTGTGTGTGGTTTTACATTTTGGGTTGTCATAGAGCCATTTGGCTTCTAAGCAAAATTAAATTAACTCAAAGTCACGGCTGATTACGTGCTGAAAGACAGGATGGCTGTCATCAGCTGATTCGCAACAGCTACATGATGATTATTGTATTGTACACCTGTGTTAAATGTTGTATGCATGTGTGTGTGTGTGCTTGCGTGTGTGTGTGTGTGTGTGTGTGAGAGAGAGAAGCTTTTCAGGTGTTTTGTAGTTAAGACAGAGGAAGAAAAACATCGAAAAGAACAGTGACATCTATAAACACAGGCCGCACACACATCTCCTCTGTAAACTGATCAATATCTAGAATGGTAAGAATCATAAACTACGATCTATCAAGTTAGCTTCTTGTTTGACAGAAGGGACAGAAATTGTTAAAACAGTACTTAAGAGTATTCTTCAGATCTCACTTGTCATTGGCGGCAGAAAAAATATGATTTTGGACATTTTATGTAAATACAAACAGGACCATTGTGCACTTTGCATCTTTGTTTATTGTTTTGAGGACTATTAGTCAATCTGTAAAGAAATATTTCATGCACTAAATGAATTTTGTATTGTGTTTATAGGATGTTGGTCAGTACACATGAAGTTGCAAGTCTAATGCACTTGAAGGACTTTGTATTTAAGGTCACGTTGAACAGCTGGTAATGCGACTTGCAGTACATTTTAAAAGCACTCTGAATGATGAGTTGTTAATATAGTTCATGTGAAATAATTTACATACATGCATGATACAACATCGACAACAAAGCTTGTGCAGTTAGAAAGTAGTTTAAAATAAAGTTGTCAGTTATTAACAGTTCAATCAGCCAAGTATGCTGGAGGTATAGAATTTTACTTATTTTCTCCAAATATAGTAAATTCACACAATTGGCTAGTTTACTGTATAATGTTAGACTGACAGTTTGTTTCTGGTAAATTACTGTAGAATTAATAAATAAAGAATTTTCCTGTGTTTCTTAATTACAGTAAATAGCTGTAATTGAATAACCAGCAGGCTCACAGTACTTTACTTAACAGCTTCTTTCTGACGGTGTGCATGAAGGCATGAAGCACAGAGGAGCAACAGAAAGAGAGGAAGGGAAAGAAGGGAAAACGTAGGCTGGAACTTGAGGTATGCTGGAGGCAGGCACAGACAGGCTGACTGAGAGAGGCGAGACACAGAGGACGCAAAGAAGATGTGATGAGGATTTAGAGACTTGTGCTGCACTTAAATCACATCCCATCAAACCTGATCCGTGTTTAGTTGTTTGCAGCAGGTTAGACATATGTGTTCTTTGTCCTCCTGGTATTCTGATCAGATATCACACCAGTGTAACCGTTCTCTGCAGCAATGGGATACTGGACTGATATACTTACTCAAACTGAATTCAAGCTCCATTGTCACTGAAATGTGGAAGAATTAAAACGGAAATTATGCCAAATATCCAAATTCACAGTCTTCAGAATTCAGAAACCTGTGACTGATGACTCAAAGCGCCTCCCATCCCACAGTAGCTGATACTGAGTGTAAAACTAATAACATACAAACACCCAGCATCCTTCATGCAGTTATATTACACTGTTAATAAATGCCTTACAGTTGGGTACAACAGTTTACAACAGGGATAAAAAATAAAAAATAAAGTTTGATTGATACTCGATATGGTCTATTTACTGGAAGTTAATTTTCAGGGTGCGTGCACACTCAGTTTATTGGGTAAACCTACACCTACAGTGAAAAGGAATGAAGTCTACAGCCCCATTCAGACTTCCAGACTGAGTTGGTGGAGGTGAGCTGGTTTTAATATCACTTGCCCAGGTCAGGGATTTTAATCCAGTCTTCTTTGAGTATGTAGGTCATTTTTTCACTGCCTACATGTTTATAATTACATATAAAAAACACCAACAAAAAGGCATATTTATACTCAAAAGCCTGTTGGAATAACTATTTTTAAAAACCAGAGTCGAACTATGAACATTTGGAAAATAAAATGCTTCATCTTACACGTCCCTTTTTTGCTTTTACTTTATCGTCAATGCAGCATTTGTGGAGGTACTGTACCTGCACTGAATCATAATACTTGTAATTTACTTGAGTGTGTCCGTATCTTTCCAGCAGAAAAGCTCTTGACCACAACAGTCAAAGGAAATGTTGGCTCAGGGTGTTATCTAGGGAACAAATAGCAACGGAGGATGACGACAAAAAGTCTAAGGTGATTCATTTGATACTGAAATCTTCCAACTTTTTTTTTGTTCTTTTTTACTCGGTCAAATAAAGTGGCCGACAATAGAAACACATTAAAAGCTAGGGAGGCCATTTGGCTGTCTCTCCTCATCCCACATTCCAGGGGAGTTCTCTTGCTCGGGGTGAAAAGACACACCCTGTGAGAAAGGAGGAGCGAGGGAGGAGGTGGCGTTTGTGCTCAGCCTTCACTCTGACACTTCAGGCTCAGCCACGACTGAAGGCTTTCATCATCTGAGCTGAGGAGTGATGATGATGTGTATTCGTTTTTGTCTTGTTTGTTGCTTGCCTTTTGAAATCAGCTGTTTTCAGTTATACTCTATGATCACATATGTACAGCAATGAGCTGTAATACACCATCTGCTTCCCCTGTTACATCTACCGTCTTGATATTTTATCTATGATTATATAAAATTAAATACCTAATTTCTGTCTTTTTATATGCTGCCTTTGGGGTTTAGTAGTAGAGCACTACCAACTCTTCAGTTAATGGTTGATCCACACAACCGCCTAAACTACAGCAGGCATTTGAATTTGAGACAAACAAGAAAATGAGCCTTCTTCAAAGTCTCAGATCTTTATTTCAAGCTGAAATTGAAATTTACGATTGAATTATTGGGACATGATGCATGAGACGTAATTTTATAGCTGTAATTCATGTTGTCATGTGTTGGACCAAAAAACAAAGTCACTGAAGCACTCGACCAGGAAGAGTATATATGCTGTGAGCTTATTTACAGCACAGTTGAGAAAATGTTTTTGCTTGTGTTTTGTATGTGAAAGCTACTTAAAGCTGCTCCAAGTCAGGTTTTTATATTTAACCTTGGATCAAATGAACATGTGTAATGTGAAAGGAGTCACTTGTAGAAACATACAGTCAGTTATCAGCTCTGTGAAAACACAGTGTCAGTGCTCTCATTGATTTTGATCTTTCATCGTCGAAAAGAAAAAACAATTAAATGACTGCGTCGTTTTTAACAATCATAGTGAGATCAGATCTTACAGCTTTGATCACACACTGAGCATCATGATCAAAATGAAAAAAGCACAGGTATTTATCTTCATTTTGCTTAATGCTGCAGTTAAAAGTTCTTTGAACACAAATCATTTAGTGTCAGAAAAGACTTTGAGAAAGTATAATTGCAGTGTAGACTTTAAGGAAACCAAAACCAGCTTGTGTTCCTTTCCTGGTATGACCTGATGTTGAATCTGCTTTTTCCATCCTGAGGAGACAGGGGGTGGGGGGGGAGCAGTGTGTGTGTGTGTGTGTGTGTGTGTGTGTGTGTGTGTGTGTGTGTGTGTGTGTGTGTGTGTGTGTGTGTGCGTG
>JBBMJY010000010.1:18107048-18140479 GCA_037833715.1 Toxotes lorentzi
ATCTGTCTGTCTGTCTGTCTGTCTGTCTGTCTGTCTGTCTGTCTGTCTGTCTGTCTGTCTGTCTGTCTGTCTGTCTGAGTATATTTGCTGTGTTGAAGTGGAGACAAAGGTGCCACAACTATTACAGTCTACCTTAAATTGAAAAAACATCTATTTAAATAAGAGGAGGATGCTTTTTATTCTGTTGTTTTCACACATCACCATTCTATACTACACTATACTGTAATTTTACAGTATATATTACAGTATACTACACTATACTGTAATATATAAATGAGCTTTTCCCTGCCAAAGTCAGTCTGCAGGTGAACTGTAGTTTCGAGTGTCCTTTCTCACCAAGTGCCAGCAAACACATTTCTTAACTTTTAGCTTCTGCACCAACTGAAATACTTCCAACATAAGCATAAGGTCAATTTTAGGGCCAAGGAATCAGCTTCTAGGCATCAGGATAGCTCATTGAGTTTGTACATGCATCACTCTCCAAAGACTACAAATTGGAGCACTGATGCTTGAACTTTAGGTTGGGTTATACACTGGAATGCAAAATGTGAACCTGGTCCATTAGCAGTAAGCAGTCCTTTGTGTTATATAAGTTAAACTGTACCTGTGTGTTAGCAGGAGTAGAATATGAACTTCATTTTTATGACAGTTTCGCTCTGTATTTTAAGGCTCCAAGAAATCAGAGAAAAAAGTAGTTGGCTCTGACAAAGCAGACATAATACTTTAATATAGCTAAGGCTGTGTCAACATAGGAGGTGTCGCTCACAGTGATGAACCTGCAGAGAACTGTCACCTGCATCTGCAGCTCCCCTCAGCTTTATGGAGCTCTATAAGGACTGTTGAAGTTAACTACTGCTCTCATAATGTCACTTTCGGACAGAAAGGCCCTAAAAAATCCACTTCACACTACCTGTACAGCAGCAAACCGCAGACAGACACTATTTCTGTGTACTCAAGGAAAATCAAACTCTCTTGTCCTGTATTTACATGTACTGATCATGCACACGGTCCCCAGAGGATGAGCATGTTCTGATTTTGACATTCTGTGGGATCTTCTCAAGCCGAAACGTCACCTTTGCATACAACACA
This sequence comes from Toxotes lorentzi, assembly GCA_037833715.1. Lineage (NCBI taxonomy): Eukaryota > Metazoa > Chordata > Actinopteri > Toxotidae > Toxotes > Toxotes lorentzi. The sequence continues at coordinate 18,108,138 of JBBMJY010000010.1, forward strand.
TCTCATAACACATAAGGCAGATGATAGCTTGTGAGCATGTCATTACTCCTGAGAGACCACCATCAGGGAAAACTCTACTTTGTTTATCTAAGGACAATAAAATCATCAGAATATTCATTTATTTATCTAATGGTTTCATATAATGCGGTCATTGAACAGTTGAAGCCACACTGCAGGACTTAGACTCTTTTTGTTCCAAAGGTTTCAGAGATTTGAAGTGTGCTTAAAGGGGAATTCTGCCAATTTTACACATCAAAGTTTGTTTACCGGTCTTTGGGAGGTCTTATTAGCCCTCCCAAAGACCTGAGACATTAGCCTCTGATCGAATAACACACCCAAATCTTCGACAGAACTGTTGGCAGTCAAGTTGTACTGTAATATCAGCACCAGGTTTTGATAAGAAAGAAGAATGCACAAAATTAAAAAGATAGCATCTCTGGCTCTGCTGCGTTAATTCTGATAAATTTTCATACATTGTCAGTCTGACAGTGTCATGGAAGTGCCATGACAGATTGCTGGAATGCTCTTTTGAGGAGAACACTTCCCATCTTCAGCAACATCTCAGTCTTTACCCTCATGATTAGCGGGTCAGGTCACATGATCAGATGGTGTCACTCATGTGCTAATCTGCTCACACTATGTCTGGTCTGTCCACAAAAGAATGGATCAGAGACCTGAATCAGGAGAACTCAGCAGCACAATTAAACAGCAGAATACCTTTCGCTCACAGACACTCAGTGAGGATGACTCACTGATAAAGATCTGAGTTGTTTCTGAAGTATGATCCCATGACGAAAAATCACTCCTCCGTGACAATCCGTGACAACAAGCTCAGGGAGCCATGGGCTGCCAGATGCAAATTAAAGGTACATTCCAGATATTTAGTATTGCACTTTCATAAAGGTTGCGGGACTCACAAGAATGGTCAAATTCTAAGCAGCAGAGGCAGTGATATCTTGACTTACAGTCTCTGGCATTGGTCAATATCCACAAATGCTGGATCCTAGTTCCCATAATGCAATTTGCTCTTGCTTGTCTGGCAAATGATTTCTTCTTTGTAACTCCATGCACCAAGTTATGTTCAAAGAATAGTATTAACACAAATTTGGGGCTCAACTAGTAGTATTTTAAATTCTTTATTCAGCTTAAGAAGAAGGAGAAATTACTTAAACCATAAAGTAACAGTTAATTCTTCTTCAATGACAACATGTAAAATTATTTGTACAGGATTCTTTTGAGACCAAAAATGTGTTCTGTCAATGTTGTCTGTCAAACTAAAGGTCTCAGACTATATTTTTGGTGCAAGAGGTTGTAACTACTAAACATGAAATACATTTATTTAAAGTCATGTGATCGATGCAAATAATGAAACTTTCCAAATCTGACATCAGACCTTCACCCTGACCAGAACTGAACTGGCAACAGAAACAAAAACACAAGTTAAGCTGAACCTACACATGAAACCAAACACTTCTAAGCCAGCAGCCATGTTCAGCACATGTTAACACTCTGTCAGCTAAAACCATGAAAACACCTTGGAAAACTAAGACAACTGTGAGAACTCAACAACCAAAAACTAATTTAAAAAGTTTGAGAATGTAGCTTAAACCAAAACTGACTAAAACTGAATGTTCTGAGGCATTAGTTTGTGAACTAGACCTGAACTCAGACTACTGCTCTGAAAATCTAAAACTGATACTAGACTACCAGAAGCAGTCTGAAATTCAGCTGAAATCAACGTGCACCAGGAAGCAGACCAGAACCAGAAATAAAATCTGGATTAAACCCATGCACTGCTGGAGGAGGAGATCCTCCTTCGACCCTCCGATGCTCTTCAGGATCAGGTTTCCTCCTGCACAGCCCCCCCCCCCACGCCCCCTTTCTCAGTTTCAAACTCCAACTGGAATTATGGAAGGAGGGACCTGCTTTTTTCTCTTTCGTCTTTCTCTCTTTTCCTCTGTTTTTTTTTTCTCTTTGAAGGAGGGGTCCATTCTTGTCTTCCCTAAACGTGAGCGGCAGCAGCGGGGTAATGAGGGTGCGTCCCCAGTCGGTCCAGTCCCCAGCACCTCCCAGTTCTTCAGGCTCCCATATAAAAACCCTGGTGGAAAGTGAGTGTAGGCAGTAGGGAGTTTTCTGCTGGGGTCAGGAGGACTGTGAACAGACGAGCGGACCCTGCCCCAAACACCCGTGTATGAGTGGAGTGTAGCAGAAAGAGAAAACACCCCCAACTTTTTTCCTCTCTTGCCTCAAAGAGTCTACATGTCTAGTGGCATCTAGACATGTTCAGCTTTGTGGATTTGCGGCTGGCGCTGCTGCTCAGCGCAGCAGTGCTCCTGGTCAGAGCGCAGGGCGAGGACGACCGTAAGTTTCATCACTTTACTGGAGCTTCTCAACCCTTTTTTTTTTTGTCTTTTTTTTCACGGGTTTTTGAAAGTGGATTTTTCTCTTCGTGGGTGGACGGCTGCTGAGATCTAGACAGTGATGAGAAGAAAGGAAAAAGTTTGAACTAGATATAAGAACTTTGATGTGTGCTGCTCCTTTGTCTCCACATTGGCAGATAGACAAATAGATAGATACATGGATAGACAAAAAGATAGATAGACAGTCGTTTAGACAGTACAGTGTATACGTAATGCATTGGGCATCTCAAGAAGGACCCTCTCCTTGTGTTTGTCTATCTCTCTCTCTACTCCCCACCTCCCCCACATGCATGCAAAGCAAGTTGCTGCAGGTTTTCCAGGCTTTCCTCCAGACAAGGGTCTCTAATGGAGACTACCAAAAAAAAAGAGGTTTTATCAGATTTGAATCCCAAGAGAGCAGTTTCGTGAGTCTACTGCCTTTAACTACACTGCCTGTACCACAGCCTCCCAAAAGTTAACCTCAACCTGGTTGGTGAAGCTGGTAAACAGTGCAGTTTTAGATGTGGGACTGGAGGGGATTTGCACTCCATCAGCAGCGAGGAATATTCTGCTTACAGCAGACACAAGTCAGATAGGGAAAGCTTCTCACAGGCCTGATTGATGTGGCAGAGTAATTCACTGCCTGAGGCCAAGTGGTGAGGTGGCCAGGTGAGCGAGAGAGAGTCACATAGAGGGGAAACAGAGGGAGAGAGAGAGAGACAGGGAGGGTAGGAGATGAGCAGGCGCAGTCTTGTCTGCTGGAAATATCTGATCTCTACAGTCTGAGCAAGCTGCTACTGTATTCTCTGTGGCACAGTTTATATTAATAGATTGTAGAGCACAGAAAAATAAATCACTTGCCATTCAGTGGAACAAAGACTTCTACTGGTGTTTAGACACAAACATTTTCCTCCAGTAAGAAGACAAAGAAAATCAGTCTTACAGGCTCAGCTCTGGAAACAAGACCCAAGGAGCTGAAATTCTATTTTTCCAGATGTTCCTCTTGTCTGGAAAGGACTCAGCTGTCTGCCTGCTTTGCCTGTCTATCTGCAGCAGATGTGGTTTGACCCTCTGAACTGTGTCACAGCGCCACCCAGAGGCATCTCTCGCCACCTGCAGACACATCTGGCCGCCACGTCCCCCATACCTCCCTCTTTTTTTCCTCCTCCTCCTTTTCTTCTTGTTTCCACGCTCTCTTTTTTTTTATTGTTTCCTCTAATTGCAAACACATGCGGAGTGTTTCCACCAGCAGCTGCCAAGCCGACAGTCTGCAGCGCTGCTGCTTTTCCTTCTGAGCTCAGCACTTTGGCACGCTGGGAGATTTATAAGCACTATAAGGAGCCCCACTTTGGGCCTAGTTTTGCTGAGAAATCCACAGCAGGAGTGATGGAGCTCAGGTCGGAAAAAGTGACTTTCTGTTAAAGCAGAGTAACGATCAGTTTTTCCTGTTGTTAAAGGGAAATGAAGTCACTCGGGGGACGCGTGCGCTCCGTGCGTAAGCAGCGTCTCACCGTGCGTACTGACGGTGTGACCCGCATCCAGACACAGTACGCTGGTGTCCTCTCTGTCACCTCAGCGTGTCCTCTTTCTGGTCCGATTCTGTGGCTCAGTTCATGTCCAAACTTTTCCGACTCTGAGTTCTTCATCCTGGTGTTTTTATGTGTTTGATTTAATCATTTCCTCTGTTTGTGGTCATAGTTTTTGTGTCAGCACATCTTTGCTTTCTATTTGTTTCTTCGACGTCAAGCATTTCAGAAAGTACCTTTGAAGCTAAAAGTGATTCAAAACAAAACTACAGGCCTGTGTAGATCACAACTGTTATAAAATATACAAAAATGACACATGATTGATATTAATGTACATTTTAATTTGAATATTTTAGGCATGATCAAATTCGTTAAATACCCTTAAAATAAAAGTGGACGTTTATAAAATAGGATATTTTTATGCTAATAATCCAGTTCATTTTTTTCACCCCCTTGTAATTTTAATACTTTACCTTCATCTAGACCCTTGTATTTCTGTGCACGCGTGTGTTTATGTGCTCAGGTATCTCACCTGTCTCTTCCTCTCTGTCACTCTCTGTCGCCCCCTCAGGCACGGGCGGAAGCTGCACCCTGGACGGCCAGGTGTATGCGGACCGGGATGTGTGGAAACCGGAGCCATGTCGGATCTGCGTGTGCGACAGCGGCACGGTGATGTGCGATGAGGTCATCTGCGAGGACACAACAGACTGCCCCAACCCCGTCATCCCCCACGACGAGTGCTGCCCCATCTGCCCCGACGACGGTAGGATTCTGGGATTCTTTCTTTACTTGATTTTTTACTTTCTCTTATATTTTAGATCGCACTCTAACACACCGGGCTGCACATTACTTATACCATGACCTGAGGATTTAAAGAAAGATTAGTTTTTGTGTTCTCTCTCTCATAATCTACATTTACATCTCTGTCTCCCCTCTGGTCTCTCTGCAGGCTTCCAGGACGCTCAAGTTGCGGTAAATATTGATTATTTAATTGATCATCAACCACTGAAATGATTAGTCAGAATAGTTTTTAGCAATCACTAATGCTCTACAGGGTCAATGTATTTATCATCATCACAAAAACAGTATAATACAGTAGAACAATTATACCTAATTGGTTTGTTGTTATTGTGGATTATCGTATTGATTACTGATCGATCACTGATGGATGAATGTGTTGTTTATTGGTCTAAAAGAGCAGAGTTGGTTGATTGATCATTATCAACAATAGATCACTTTATTGATTAGATCAGATACATCATATCCTGATATATTAACAGGATTTTGTTTTATTATAGATTGAGAACTTTTTTTTGTTTTTTGTACCCACAGGGACCCAAGGGAGAGCGTGGACCCAAGGGAGATAGAGTAGGTTCACACTCCTTTCACTCTTTTTCTCCCATGATTGAATTATGAGTCTTTGGTTTCTGGTCACCTGAGGGCCACTTGAGGTGCATTTGAGGTCTGGCACTCAGAGCAGAAGCAGCTAAACTGACAAAAACTTCATGTGTTTTCATTGTTTTTAAGTTCAGGGAGGTTTAGGAACAGATCATTTAGTCCAGTCCAGAGTTGTGTGTTAGGCATAAAACACACTGACTATGGTGTAAACAGTAGCTGGTCCAAATGGCATCAGGTCTAACTACTTACTGGCAATTTGTCATAATTTTGCATTTAATCACAGATTTTTTAGATTTAAACATCTTTCCTGCAATGCAGCTGCAGCCATTAGATAAACATGAAGAGCTAAAAGTCCCAGAAAACACTGTAAAAGTGTTCATATATTTCCTTAAAACTGCACTGAAGTGTAATACTTGTACTTTGTTATCTCCTCTGCCGAGTTAAGTCAATATGTCTTGTTTTCTAACATCATTTTAAAGCAAGAATGTAAATTAAAGCAAACAATTTGCTTTAACAGAGTTTGTCATTTACTGAGAGGAGTGAAATGATCACTGACTGAAAACATGCCAGGGGTTCAAGTTGAAACCTGCAGACTGAGGCTGAAGTTGTTTGGAGAAGGACAGGAAGTTGAAACTTTGTTTGGCAGATGGAAAGTTGGAAACTTTAATGAAGATATTTTTCCCCACCAAAGCTCACTATTTGACAAAATCAAGCCAAATTCCAAACCCAAGATTCTGGGTAAAGTAAATATTAGCATTAGCATAATTTACACATGAAACAAAAATTCCAAGTTGGCTTTAATTTTTTCCTGCAGTGTTTAGAATTGCTTTTCCTTTCACAGTGGTGATGCCACCTAAATTGATTTTGAATTGATCACTTTAATGTAACAATCACTGGATTCGATTCATCTAGCTGCAGAGATCTCTTTGTTTAGTTGGATCAGAAACTGTAGAAAACTCTGGCTATTTTCTCTGAATTCCCCAGAGAACAAATACTTTCTGACTTTCTGAAAAAAAAAAAAAAAGGAAAAAAACTTCTTACCCATTTCCTGTATCCTGGTGTCACATGACTGCTACCAGTTCCTTCCTGGTTGGTCACATGGTCAGTCTTGCAGGGGAGTAAACTGCATCTCCTCTAGGTTTAATGCTGCTGGCCTGTAAATATACACATAGAAGGAAAGAAAGGAAGGAAGGCTCAAGAGTCAGAATCAAGGGCTATCTGGACGCAGGGCTGTGATGCAAACACAACCATACGAAAAGAGAGAAAACACATCTGCTGTTTGATTTGTTCAGCCCTGAATCACATGACAGTCTACACTCCTGTTACATCATCAGACCACATCTGTGTGTATAATATTTAATTCTCTTCCTTCTTCTTGTCCCCCACCTGCAGGGCCCTGCTGGTCCCCCTGGTAAAGATGGTATCCCTGGCCAGCCTGGACTGCCTGGACCTCCCGGCCCCCCTGGACCCCCTGGCCTCGGTGGAGTAAGTTGTCCGAGTTTTTTTTTTGTTTGTTTGTTTGTTTGTTTTTTTGTCTCCTTGATTGGATTAGGTTTTAACTAACCAGTTACTATCCAACCAGGGATGGAAACAACCGTGAAATGACCCATGCATGTAGCTCATTTCCTGGACTGAGTTGTGATATTGTGTCAGCCTGCTAGTGTCAATAACTGCAACTTCTTCTCCTGTGGTGGTCAGACAAGTTAAGATCACACAAAAAAACAACCAGTTCTGTTTTGTTCCTCTTGGTTTACTGGTACTCATAGCCCACTACCCATAATTCCTTGTGTTTCCTTGTAGATTGCATTTTCACACGAAATGAACTGCAACTCAGTGCTTCTGTTTTCCTAAAATATAGAGTGTCTCTGTGTTATTATTTGGAGAATGGCATAACAGCTGACCAGTATAAACCAGTCAGAGCATGCTGAGTTTGAATGCAGACAGGTCAGGGAGATATGAGGCACTAAAGTTCTGGCTTGTCCATCATCTGGATGATCCAGCACATAATCAAGATTTTGCTTAAAGTGACTGTCAGTCTGAGATCAGAAGGTCAGGAGTTCATTAGTGTCAATGGAAAGATGCTGAAGATGCTCATGGAAGAGAAGCAGAGATGCTTTTGATGCTTGTTTAATCCATTATTGTTTTGTTTATTGTAGAATGGCTGAATTTGCCAGCCAAGAATTTCATATGCACAAACCTCATCTTATCACACTAAGATAGCTTAGCCAGAGTCTCGCAATCTAATTCAGTATGCCATGATTCAGTTTATCATTGACTTGCAAGTTAGCATATGAAAATAACATTCCCACACTGACTCTCCTTCAAGTTCAGGATGCTACTTTCACATTTTTATGTACAATTCATCATTTACCCACTGGGTAATTAACCAGGCTAAGATAACATGACATAAGATCTCAGTCTTATTTACCAACCTCATGTAGAGCTTTACAAGTAACTAAATGCTCGCCATGAATAGTCACAAATATCAGTCTAATTTAGCATGCTTCAGCATACTTGGTGTTATCTCTGTATAAATTTAATGTAGCGTGTTTAAGTAGAATAGATTTCAATCCTAACAAATCACAACATGTCAATAACAGACTTTTGTTCTAATGGAATAAATGCCGACCATGCTCTGCATTGGTATGGCATAGCTAAGCTAACCTAGACTCTAAAATCAGCTTTACCAGTTCATCTCACATCAGTTAGCACAGTCTGTTTCTACTGCACTGTGCATGTGTGTCACAAAGTGACTTTGGTGGTCAGATCAGCCGCAGGTGATCAGCAGCATCCAAAGAGAGGACATTTAACTCAGCCAGTCAGTTACATAACCACAATAAGGTCAAAGGTCAAGGAATGGCCCTGGCTAAAAGAGGAGTGAAGGGAACCAAGCTTTCTACTCAAATCTTTATAAAATGCACTGGAATACTTCATCATCCACAAGACTGATGAAACAGGCTATTTTGGACTGGTTCAAACTGGTCATCATTTGTCATATTTTGGAAATATGACTAATTGATGGGATATGGTAGAGCAGGAGTAGGAAACAGGAGAGGTTGGAGAGTTGGACACTTACAGCTACACATAGTATAGCCAGTATCTTAGTTGTTACTTAGTTCATACTGTTTTGCTTCTACATAAAAATTAATTTACAGTTTGTGATTGAGACAAAAATGTAGGCTGTTTTGGCTACACTGCCCAGAAATGTATTGGATGGTCATTGAAGGATTAAAGAGACATGGATTTTGAGCTTGTCATAAAACTGTGTAAAAATGCAGTGTTTTACAAATAATTGGCATATAATACTCAGGACAAATGAGAGAAGGTGTTTTGTTTATGTCATGGAAAGTTTAAACCTAAACTTAGTGCCGGGAATTGACATTTTCATACAATATGTCACATGACTGATGGATTTGAATATTTCAGCATGAAATGCTATTTTTCTGTAGCTAACGTGTCCATTTCTATTTGTTTTTTGCAGAACTTCTCCCCTCAGATGTCTGGTGGCTATGATGAGAAATCTCCTGCCATGCCTGTGCCTGGACCCATGGTAGATACATATAGATACACATACACTGTATCAGCTCCCTCTGAATTATGATGATGCAGTGTCTGACCTCGCCTCTGTTTGATTTGACAGGGCCCAATGGGACCCCGTGGATCCCCTGGACCTCCTGGTCCTAGCGTAAGTACATCACTTCTTCCTTCCTCAACTCAAAATGTTTCAAATCTGCAGCTGTGAGGATAGAGGAGAGAGCAGTGACAGTATGTGTACCACATACACCATCATAAAATCATCATGACATCACTTCTTCAGCACCCACTTGGCAGGAAGTTTGTGCCAAACTCTCTCACACTCCTTTCCTTCACTGCACTAGAGTTAATTTCCTATTAAAGAAAAAAATGTTCTGCACTAACACAGTTGTGCTGTCTTTTCTAATCTGAATATTTCAGTGATTAATATTTTAGTTTAGTCAGGGTTTTAAAAAAAACACTTGACACAAATTTGATGTGAATTGATGCCAGGATGCAGCTGCGTGAGCTGAAAATGTTTCAGTTCAAGTGAGAAATCTGTACACACTCTGGGGCTTCGTGAATCTGAACACAAATGCACTCCCATAGACACAATCGGTGCATCCACTGTTTGTTAGTTTATTCTAATATCTGTAACGTTGGTATCAACACAAATGGTCCAGTGGTCAGACTTACATGGAGGTTTGGACAATGATAGGAGGCTAAATACTGTAGGTGTGTGTTTCAGTTTTGACCAAAATAGCGGTGAAACAGCACCCTACTTGCAGTATCCTACTTGCTTCTCACAAAAAATATGAATTTCCAGCACCAGGAAGAATCTTATAAACGTGACTCATATATACAATAGTATTGGGACTGTTTTAGTCATGGTGTCCTGGTGTGTCTCACCCTACAGGGACCTCAGGGATTCACTGGCCCCCCTGGTGAGCCTGGAGAGCCTGGAGCTTCTGTGAGTGTCAACCACATGGAAACGAATACACATCTACATTGCACCTCGCTACTCTATTGCCATTTTCACCTTGTGTGTGTCTTTCTCTACAGGGTCCCATGGGTCCCCGTGGCCCCGCTGGCCCTCCTGGAAAGAACGGAGAGGATGTAAGTCCACTGGATCTGTTTATGTTCACCAGCTGTAGCAAAGTTTGGATCATAGGATGACTTTATCCTTCCACTCATCTCCTTTTCTCTGCCTCTCTTTCTCTCAGGGTGAGTCTGGCAAACCCGGTCGCGGAGGTGAGCGTGGACCCCCTGGCCCACAGGTAAGTTGCCATAGCAACACAGTTCCTTGCCATGTTATGTAAAAGCAAAAACAGAGCTGTGGTAGTAAATTCTGTCTCCCTATTTTATCTTTCTCTCAGGGAGCTCGTGGTTTCCCAGGAACCCCCGGTCTGCCCGGAATCAAGGGACACAGAGTGAGTCAAAACTTACATCTCCCCATTCAGCAAACTACAGATCAGCAGTATAGCATCTCCTGGCTGTGGACATGTGAGTCACTGAATGTCTCTTTCTCTTTAGGGATTCAGTGGTCTGGATGGTTCTAAGGGAGAGACTGGCCCTGCTGGACCTAAGGTGGCTGTCCCTCTTTGTTTTCTTGCTCTTCCATGTTGCGTTTCAGCATAGAAAAATTACTTGTGAACTCCTAGTGGAGGGGTAGTTCAGTACCACTATAAAAGAAGCAGAGTAGTAATTGTAGCACTAATATAGGTACTAATAGTACAATTATCACCTGGAGTAAAAGTAGAAGTAGCTGTAAAAATGGTGCTAATAGCAACGGTAAAAGTAATATCAGGAGCAGAACTTATACTCATAGTATTAATGGGCAACTGCTCTAGTATTACACTATATATTTATGTATGTATTACCATATAAGATTTAAAAAGAATGGGTAAAATTAAACCTGCAGAAGTTATGATGTCCTGACTTTCAGTCCCTAAAATTGGCTTAAACTGGATCCTACATTTCCCATAATGCAACCAATAGCATCTTTTCTTTAGGACTGCCCTGCCACATAAATCAACAACCATAATCCACCCGTAACGACTTGCAAACTTACTTTTATGTGTTTAATCAGTGGACTGTCCCTTTAGGTGAGTAAGGAATTAGTATTAGTTGTGATCACACTAGTATTACAAGTAAAAGTGGTAGCAGCCATATTGGATAGTTATTAGCTTGTAGCAGCCATATTGGCTGGTTCAATTAATATTGACAAATGATGCTACAGTTTCATTCTTTCATTTTCATCACCTCACCTGTGTTTATGATTGTTTAGGGAGAGGCTGGAGCTCCTGGTGAGAATGGAACTCCTGGTGCTATGGTGAGTAAAACAAACATCCTATGTTTTCTATGTATTTGCTGCCTATGCTTTTCTCTCCCATCCCAATGATGCCGGATTAAAGAGTGTTGCTGACTGACTCTGTCTCCCTCTGTCACAGGGACCTCGTGGTTTGCCTGGTGAGAGAGGCCGCACTGGTGCTGCTGGAGCTGCTGTGAGTCGACACACACACACATCCAACTCCTGTGTTCAATCAACCAGTTAGTCAGTGAATATATCAACCAATCATGTTTGTCGTTGTGTGCTGCAGGGAGCTCGTGGTAACGATGGTGCTGCTGGTGCTGCTGGACCTCCCGTAAGTCTATCATTCTCTAAAGCTTCAGCTCTTCCCACAACTGCAGATTCAGTAAATTTCTAGTTTTAGGCATGAGGGGACCTGCAGCTCTTCTCTTTGATTAGCTGTAGTAGCACTGGCCAGATAAGTCTGCAATGCTTCTCTGAATTTCTTTGTTTAATTGTTTCTTCTCAGGGTCCCACTGGCCCCGCTGGACCTCCTGGATTCCCTGGTGGCCCTGGAGCCAAGGTACAACTAAGCCTTAAATGATCCATATCAATAATCTTTAATATCCTCCATTTTTAAAGTCCTTCATCTTCCTTAATAACAGCTTTCACCATCCAAAATGACACCGTACATGACATTTTGCTTCAGCCAGTTTCCTCTTCTCTTCTCTTCTCTTCTGTTCTCTTCTCTTCTCTTCCCAAGAGAGGTTGTAAGGTTCGTTAGAAAGTCATTGGCTTTGCAGCGCTTTGAAGCATTTCTCTGAACATAGATAGGTAGTTGAATTTGACCCTTGACCCTCTCGCCATGTGAAAGGGGTCACATGTCGGGGCAATCACACTTTACAAGGTTATCTGAGTTACACAGGAATTTTATTCTGTGTCCCAATTCCACACTACATGCAAGCAGGTTTAAGGGTATGTAGTGTGCTCTGGAGTGTCAGTATGGATACTAAATATGCTTTATTAGAATGTGGTGTTGGCGGACTCAGTTGTCCCACAATGATAAGCAGCAATGGGAGTAAAAAAGTTGTTCATGACTGGAAAAAGTAATAATTAGCAGTACCTTTCCGAAGTCATATTTTAACTGACATCCATTGGCACACCTTTTTACTTCCTTTATGAATTGCTTGTATACACATGTTGGTAAGAATATATTAGAAGATCAGTCTTCAGTGAAAATTTATTATTTACTACTATGAGTTTTAAATTGGGGCACAGCTTGGTTCATTTTTGGCTGAGATTGGGTCTAGGCATATGGCGTGGCATTTTGCAAACTGACACCACCACACTGGTATTTCTCTGTTCTCCATTTGTTTTATTTTCTTTCCTTTTGCCTTTTATCTGTGATACCAGTGCTTTTCACTCCTCTTAACCATGTTGGATCATAGCTCTGCAGTTGGTTTGGACATACTTATCTGAGTTCTTTGCTCCTCTACTCAGGGTGATGCCGGACCTCAGGGAGCTCGTGGACCTGAGGGCCCATCTGGATCCCGTGGTGAGCCTGGAAACCCTGGACCTGCTGGTGCTGCTGGACCTTCTGTAAGTACAAACAATAATGATCTGTTTAGGTTGCTAGACGGGAAGAAAATGGGCCACAGAAGAATTGGGTCCTGGATTGTTCATGAAAATCTTTCCTTTTCTTTCTCCTCTCAGGGAAACCCCGGAACTGATGGAGCCCCTGGAGCTAAGGGAGCCCCTGTGAGTATCTCTCCCAACACATTTCCTTTACAGGCATGTCAGGGTTAAAGGTTTGAATCCCTGTCCAACTCAGCAGGTTGAGCAAGGCAATAACAAAGCAGCAAGGGCAGTTAGCATAGCCACAGAGACTCATTACTGCCAGGACAGTACAGCATGATGTAACTGTCTTGTTGCTGTATGCTGCCCCCTGCAGGGTGCTGCTGGAGTTGCAGGAGCTCCTGGTTTCCCTGGACCTCGTGGACCCCCAGGACCTCAGGGTGCTGCTGGTGCCCCTGGACCAAAGGGTAACACTGTGAGTAAAGCTTTCTCAGAACTAGCTAAAGCCAAAATTCATTTTCTTGAATCTTGAACCTTGTGATGGACATAAAAATAAGTTGTTAGTCCAATGTACTGAAGTAAAACTACTGAATCAAATACAAATGTAGTAGATGTATTACTTCACTTTCCTACCAGTGTTTTGTCTGTTTGTTGTTGACAGCTGTCTGTGTTGTTTTTGTTGTTGTTTAGGATTTTTGTTTTTGTTTGTTTCTTTGTTTTTTATTTATTTGTTATTGAGATCTGTGCCAGTTATTGTTTATTTGGCCTGTGTTTGTCTATTTATTTTAGATGACTGGCATTAGTTGTTACTGAACTGTTTTTTACTTTTGTTTGTTTATGTTTGCTTATTTGCTTGTTTCCCTCAGGGTGAGGTTGGTGCCCCAGGAGCCAAGGGAGAGGCTGGTGCCAAGGGAGAGGCTGGTGTCCCAGGAGTTCAGGGACCCCCAGGACCTCCTGGTGAGGAGGGCAAGAGAGGATCCAGAGGAGAGCCTGGAGCTGCGGGAGCCCGTGGAGCTCCTGGAGAGCGAGTATGTATCAGTGTGATGAAGTTGCCTTCTGGTGGTGTATTCGTACCTCAAAGAGAAATAGCTTGGAGTATCTATATTTTTATAGATACCCCCATGATTTTTAAAATCATTTCTTAAATTACCATTTTAAGGCAGCTATACCACTTTGATTTAACTGCATCCATTTTAAATTATTCAGATAACTTTTGTGCAGCTTCAGTTTTAACATGATTTTACATTTTTAAAAAAATGCTGGCCATTGCAAATTGAATGACATTTTTTTCTCTGCTTGGAATCCAAGCATGAGAGACAAAGGTCAAAATATTACCTATGATGCAGACGTCCGTCTGTCTCATCAAGACCATGTAAGCAAATGCAAACTAAATGCAAACATCTGGAAAAACTGGTACTGATTTGTGCATGATGGACCGACAGAAACAGGTTGAAATAGAATAAAATGGAAAATGATTAGCCTTACACCCTGGGTTGCAGAGTGACATGCTGCCACTAGGGGGTGGTCATGTCACAAGAGTCCCCCAGGCCTTGCCCAGAATGCAGCATGCCTTTAAGTGTTTTAAGTGTTCATACAAATGCTGTATGAATTCAGAATAGAGTCAGTTTTTTTTTTAAATTCTAAACTCACTGCTAAAATTTCCAGTCAGCTCAGACAACACAGTAAACTTTAACTAATGTAGAGTAGAATTTGAATTTCTTTCCAGAATACACATCACATGGCTGAATCATGCCAAAGGACAGGATAAGATTCAGCTAATGGTGTAGGGCACCCCTGTGTACATGTAACAGTGTTGACTTTTGGTCATAGGGCTAAGCAAGATGTGCTTGATTCTCTCCACAGGGTGCCCCTGGTGGTCGTGGTTTCCCTGGTTCTGATGGCTCTGCTGGACCCAAAGTGAGTAAAGCATACACCCATGCATTTGATACATCTTTCCAGTTCCTTTTTCAGATGCCTCAGAACAGTTTAGATTTAACCAATCCTTGCCTTTCTACTATTCTTTCCTGTCTGCCTCTTTCTTTCTCCCTCTTCCTGCCCATTATAGGGTGCCCCTGGTGAGCGTGGTGCCCCTGGTGTTGTTGGACCTAAAGGTGCCACTGGTGAGCCTGGCCGCACTGGTGAGCCCGGTCTGCCTGGAGCTAAGGTGAGATACCCTACTAACTATCTAACTATCAGAATTGTCAACAACATCATTTATCCACTGCACAGGCTCTCCTCTGACCTCTGGCTCTGACCTGTAGGGTATGACTGGCAGCCCTGGCAGCCCTGGACCTGATGGCAAGTTGGGACCTGCTGTAAGTTCATGTTCACTAAAATACATTTGACCGTAGTCTCATTAAAATCGACATTTTGAGTTTATGTAAGTTAATCCTTAATTAATCCTATTTAACAGGGGTCCCCTGGACAAGATGGCCGCCCTGGACCCCCTGGCCCAGTTGGAGCTAGAGGCCAGCCTGGAGTCATGGGATTCCCTGGACCCAAGGGAGCCGCTGTGAGTAATGTGTCTCAACTGTTACACAGTATCTTTGATCAGATGTTTATGAATATTTCAGTGATTGGGTTAGAGAGAACTGCTCTGCTGATAAAATGGTTTCCACATCTCTGTTAATAGTGCATTTCTACTCCTGTCTGTAGGGTGAGGCTGGAAAGCCCGGTGAGAGAGGAGTAATGGGACCCACTGGCCCTGCTGTAAGTTGTCCAAGCTATTCTAGTCTTTGAATCTACTGTACTTTACTGTTTTCTTGTTATGTATTTAAACTGTGTGTCTAAAAGCCTACCATCTTTTTACCTAGGGTGCCCCTGGAAAGGACGGTGATGTTGGTGCCCAGGGTCCTTCTGGACCTGCTGTAAGTAAAACACACAAACCACACACATGCTCACATTAATACCTGGGTCAGCTGTAGTATACCTTATAAGCCTGATGGCCTCTCTCTACCAAATACCTCAAACTACACATGTAGCTACGTACAGCAAGCAATACCCACACAACGCATTACTTCTGGTAATTTCTGTAAGCTCTGACATTCCCTCTCTTGCTCATTGTCAGGGTCCCGCTGGTGAGAGAGGAGAGCAAGGACCTGCTGGAGCTCCTGGATTCCAGGGTCTCCCAGGACCCCAGGGTGCTGTTGGTGAGACTGGCAAGCCTGGAGAGCAGGTACTGACTGAAATATGATTGACCTACATACCCTGATCATATTAATACTTTCTAGTGAATTAATGCATTAAATTGCCTCTTCCTTTGTTTCTCTGTCTATCTAGGGTCTGCCCGGTGAGGCTGGAGCACCTGGACAAGCTGGAGCTAGAGTAAGTTGCTCCTTATCATCATATTCACAATTACTCACTAGTCTGCTCGTGGCATTGTCCTTTAATGGAGCATCACTGGAGAGTTGTGTTTTACTGTTACGACAAAAACATCCTTACCAACCAGGTTATAAACTGTTAAAAAAAGCTGTGGCATTTCTGCTATAAATTCATTCAGTTGTATTTGCAGTTACAGTGAACTAACAATTTTATAACAAGTTATTGTAAAAGTGAATTGGCACTACTTTCGCCTTAGTTTTTAGTCCAAAACATTGTTAGCAATGTTAGCTTGCTAACTAGCCAGCAGGTTCATTTAGAACCGCTAGATAGTAATAGGCAAATTCTATAGGGAGATTGGCTACCTGAACCCTGAACTTTGCATTACCCAGAGGGCCTGTATGTCTGAACACAAATGTCCGAATCAGTTGAACCAGACATTATACAGACTCCTGCACTACCAAGGCACCAGCCCTCGCCTAAACCTTTACTAGATGTGAACATATCTGACACAAACCCATCTCCTGTTGTGTGCTATGTGTGTGCCCTTTCACACATGCAGCATGAGGTCATATGTCAACAGCATTGCCTAAAAACAAGGACCTCCAGTAAGGTCACTTGAGGAGAGGCCCCACATAAAAAAAGAGCCATGCTTACCAGTTAGCTCTTTTTTTAGTCTAAATGAAATGTCTGCTCTGAAAAGTATCTTGAAAACTGACAAGTTTGTACTATTTCAAGAATAATGTACCTCCGACTGGGGAATACCATCTACCTTTTAGATAAGAAATCCACAGTCACATAGATCCTCAGGATTTGTTTAAGCATTCCTGCACTCCTTCTTCAACTTGTCTAACTCTCTGCTTCCCTTTCCCCTCAGGGCGACAGAGGATTCCCTGGTGAGCGTGGTGCACCTGGCCCTATTGGACCAGCTGGTGCCCGTGGATCCCCTGGAGCTGCTGGAAACGATGGTGCCAAGGTAAAACCTGGCAGTTGTTGAAGAATGTCCTGTGATCAGGCAGCATATCTTCTATTTTGATTTCTTTTTCCTAATCTTTATTTTCTTCTTCTTCCTCAGGGAGATGCTGGAGCCCCTGGTGCTCCCGGAGCTCAGGGTCCTCCTGGACTGCAGGGAATGCCTGGTGAGCGCGGTGCCGCTGGTCTTCCAGGACTGAGAGGAGACAGAGTGAGTCGCTCCAGCTGTATTCCTAGTACTCCTAATATTCCCAGTATATAGCATGAGGTGTAACTAGTTACTCCTTGTCACAGTAGCTCCCCAGTATCACCACATCATATCATAAACAGTAATTACTTGTCTATTGTAGTACCACCTACAGAATGCGCCCAGTATTTCAGGATATGATGTATGATCATCCCCTGTAACCATCCAATAATTTAGGGTGACCAAGGAGCTAAGGGCACTGATGGAGCACCTGGTAAGGATGGTCCCCGTGGTTTGACTGGACCAATTGGACTTCCCGGACCTGCTGGAGCCCCCGGAGACAAGGGAGAGCCTGGTGCCCCTGGAATTGTTGGACCTGCTGGAGCCCGTGGAGCCCCTGTAAGTAAACAGTCTGTCTATGCCTCTCAAGGGCAGAAAATGAACCTTCAGCTCAAAGTTCTCTTGCTGCTCTACTCTTGAATCTTCAATTCCTTGGTTGACCTTTCTTCCTCCTCCTTTTCCTCAGGGTGAGCGTGGAGAGGCTGGACCACCTGGACCTGCTGGATTCGCTGGACCTCCTGTAAGTGACTTCTTCATAAATGTCCTGGATTCTTTTACCAACCGTTTTTCTTTTGCTTGAAGCTTTAACACAGAATTTATTGAGAAATTGTGTCTCTCTCTGCATCCACCACCATTCCAATGCAGGGTGCTGATGGACAGCCTGGTGCTAAAGGAGAGGCTGGAGAGAATGGTGCTAAGGGAGATGCTGGTCCCCCCGGCCCTGCTGGACCCACTGGTGCCCCAGGACCCGCGGTTTGTATATTTATGCATTCACACCCCATTATAGTACAGAACATGCTGTAGTTTGCAATGTTCTCTCATGTTGACTAACACTACACTGTGTCCTTTCAGGGTCCCATTGGAAACACTGGTGCCAAGGGAGCCCGCGGACCTGCTGGACCTCCTGTAAGTCTTCCCCCTTCTTGAACTCTGTCCTTTCCTTCCTCTATCACATTTGCATTTATACCAACCTGCCTGTCTCCAGCTTCAGTTCCTAGATCAGGAACATCTCAAACAGTAGTAGATTTCATAGGTGACAGTGCTTAATACCATACTGTCAGTTCTTGAAAGAGCTTGATTGTTTGCACTGATTTTCCAGCCTTCATCTAAGACATCTCATCTCTCTCCATAGGGTGCTACTGGCTTCCCTGGTGCTGCTGGCAGAGTTGGACCTCCCGGCCCCTCTGTAAGTCTCTATTATTATTGGCACTTCTTGTTCCTGTGGCAAAGCTGAAAGTCCCGGATGGTTTTTTAGCAGTGTTGTATTTTACCCTCCACAGGGCAACTCTGGACCTGCCGGACCACCTGGACCAGCTGGCAAGGAGGGTCCCAAAGGAAACCGTGGTGAGACTGGACCTGCTGGTCGCCCTGGTGAGGTTGGTGCAGCTGGACCCCCAGGACCTGCTGGAGAGAAGGGCAACCCTGGTGGTGATGGTGCTCCTGTAAGTTATCTTTACCACAAAACTTTCAGAACAGATTGGAATACTACAAGACTACAAGACCTCAGTCTATCACAGAACCAAATGATTGATAGCCAGTAAACATCATCATTTGATACTGACAAAATGAAGAAATTACTTTAAGTAGTGGCACTGAATTATTTAAATCTCCACATTTTCATTGACTTCATGCAGAACTTGTTTATGTGCTGGTTGCTATATGTTTTTCCACCCTGCACCTTGAAATCTAAGAATTTTTTCTTTGTTTCTCTGTCACCACCTGCAGGGTAGTGCTGGTCTGCCTGGACCTCAGGGTATTGCTGGACAGCGTGGTATTGTTGGTCTGCCTGGACAGAGGGGAGAGAGAGGTTTCCCTGGCCTGCCCGGACCTTCTGTAAGTTCTTAATTTTACTCTGCTTCAAAACTACAAACTGCACAATGAATCTAATAGCAAAATGAAAGGAAATTCAGATGTCTTTAACTCCAACACCATGTTCAGAACCAAATATAACTCTAAATCCTATAAGTGTACAAACCACTCACAGAGGATCTGATGTTGAAAATAAAACCTCTGAGAAACACTATTCAACTCTAGTCCATTGGCATCTCTGAACTCACTTGTAATGCTGTGTGGCCTCTTGCAAGTAAGTTTAATTAGTGACTTCCCATTTGCTTTCTTAGCATCTGCAGGACTGAGCAAATCCAGAGGTTTTAAACAGTTAGAAAAGCAACTGAGAATGT
This sequence comes from Toxotes lorentzi, assembly GCA_037833715.1. Lineage (NCBI taxonomy): Eukaryota > Metazoa > Chordata > Actinopteri > Toxotidae > Toxotes > Toxotes lorentzi. Next base: position 18,127,556 of record JBBMJY010000010.1, read on the forward strand.
CATAATTGAACTGATCGTGGCTATGCCACCCACAGGGAGAGCCTGGAAAGCAGGGACCTTCTGGCCCCGGTGGTGAGCGTGGACCTCCCGGACCCATGGGACCCCCTGGACTGGCTGGAGCCCCTGGAGAGCCTGGACGTGAGGTATGACAAAACAATTGCACTTGAGAACAACAAGGCTATCTGTCTGTCTTTTCTATACTAGTGTTTATAAGTCAGCCCTGTAGGTGTTTCTTAATCAGTTAACCTGCCGTGTGTTTTTGCTTTAGGGAGCCCCCGGTAACGAAGGAACAGCTGGTCGCGATGGAGCCGCTGGACCCAAGGTGAATTCATCGCTAAGTGCCCACCATCAGAAAGATAAATTTGTCAAAGACACTGGTTCGCTAATCTAGATCTTCCCAATGGTCTAGGTTATAGTGATACAATAAGCTTTGTCTTTAATTTCAGTCTCTGCCACAGTGCTGAGCTTTAACAGCTCAATTGATCCTAACCGACCAATGGTCAAGGCCAAGGTCATTTAGTAAACAACATGCTTACACACAGTGGCTCCTTCTAAATTCACTGATATCTAGATGAGCATCTACTGTAGTTAGCTGACTGAAAAGCTACCATTATCACATACTGTTAAGCTTCTTTTTACCAAAGATCTGTCAGTTCGGACAGATATTTGGTTTCATCTTTACACCACCGCAGACCTTTAACTTCCTTGGATATAGAACTGGAAAGGCCATGGTAATGACATATAAAGACTACAGCTGGTGAAATTAAATTCTTTTGTGTCTGCGTTTTAGGGAGACCGTGGAGAGACTGGCCCTTCAGGGGCCCCTGGTGCCCCTGGACCCCCTGGAGCCCCTGGACCTGTTGGACCCGCTGGAAAGAATGGTGACCGTGGAGAGACTGTGAGTGATGAGGCCACCCTCATAATTCTTCAGAAAATTAGCCACCATTATTAGATCAGTTGTTGGTGACTGCAAACCGCCTCTACATGAAACAGATTTTTGTACGTTTCAGGGACCTGCTGGCCTTGCTGGCCCTGCTGGCCCTGCTGGACCTCGTGGCCCTGCTGTAAGTACCAGCATCAGCACCATTAACAGACTGCTATAACAGATGGATCACCATGCAGGGGAAGGTAAAACAAAACTCTTTATCTCCTTCTTCCTTCCAACAGGGAGCTCCTGGACTTCGTGGAGACAAGGGAGAGACCGGAGAGGCTGGAGAGAGAGGCATGAAGGGACACAGAGGATTCACTGGCATGCAGGGACCTCCTGGACCTGCTGTATGTTACTTTACATTTGAGCCCACATGCACTGCCTACAAACAACACATGATGTACACTATACACACTCAACCTCTTACTCCTGTTTTTGTACCCATAGGGACCAAGTGGAGATCAGGGACCTGCTGGTGCTGCTGGACCTACTGGTCCTAGAGTGAGTTAATACACCAAACAATCCTTTCAACCGCTTAGAGCAATTTTATATTTTCATATTTGCTGTTTTCCATGTCTTTTGACATTTAGATATTTGAGGTTTTCCTCTATGCTGTTTGCAGGGCCCTGCTGGATCTGCTGGTTCTCCAGGTAAGGACGGTATGAGTGGCCTGCCTGGACCCACTGGACCTCCTGGACCTCGTGGACGTTCTGGAGAGATGGGACCTGCTGTAAGTCTAACTAACTTTTTAACTATCCATCCATTCATATGTTTGTGACTCCTAACTCAGGGAACATGGAGTTTGGGAGTTTGGGATGTACCACAAAGGATTTACCAGTAATGAATTAACCCAACTTCTTCTTTTCCCTCCTCCTTCATCTTCTCCTCTCAGGGACCTCCTGGACCTCCTGGTCCTGCTGGAGCACCTGGCGCCCCTGGTGGTGGATTTGACCTTGGCTTCATTGCCCAGCCTCAGGAGAAGGCACCTGATCCCTTCCGCATGTTCCGTGCTGATGACGCTAACGTTCTCCGCGACCGCGATCTTGAGGTTGACAGCACACTGAAGAGCCTCAGCCAGCAGATTGAGCAGATCCGCAGCCCTGATGGAACCCGAAAGAACCCCGCCAGAACCTGCCGTGACCTCAAGATGTGCCACCCTGACTGGAAGAGCGGTAAGTATTTTCAATAGTGATAAGACAATTGAAAGGTCAGAGTGGCGGTGGCCCTACTAAACTGATGAAAATTTTTCAGGGCATACGCATATTCATTAACCTTCAGAGGAAGTAGAGTGTGTGGATAATGGTAGACTAAGAAAATTTTGGTTTGGGGAGATTGTCTGGAAGACAAATAGATGAGGTTCTGACTTTTTCATCTCTGAACTCCTTCAGGTGAGTACTGGATTGACCCTGACCAGGGCTGCACTCAGGATGCCATCAAGGTCTATTGCAACATGGAGACTGGAGAGACCTGTGTATCCCCAACTCAACGCGAGGTTGCCAAGAAGAACTGGTACATCAGCAAGAACATGAAGGAGAAGAAGCATGTCTGGTTCGGAGAGGCAATGAGTGATGGCTTCCAGGTAAACTTGCTAAACCTGCCAATCTGAGCCCTTCCTTCCTCTTAGCTCCCAGCTCTCCTCTGTTTCTTTGGTTTCTCTTTAATCACCTCCTTCTGGCCTTTTCCAGCTTCCTCTTGTTCCAGTCACTAACTTCCCTCTACCAATGGGCTCTATCCCTCTCCTAGGTCAACTTCCATCTCAGTCCCTGCCTCCTCTGTTCCTCTTCTCTTCACAGTTCCATTTCCTCCAACTCCTCTATTTGTTTCCCATCTATTCCTCAACTCCATCGTACCCCTCTGCTTCTTATCTCTCCTCAGGACTCACAGTTTCAATCACTAATTTCTCCCTCCTTCTTTTTCCTGCACAGTTCGAGTACGGCAGCGAGGGCTCTCTCCCAGAGGACGTCAACATCCAGCTGACCTTCTTGCGTCTCATGTCCACCGAGGCATCCCAGAACATCACCTACCACTGCAAGAATAGCGTCGCCTACATGGACGCCGCCGCTGGCAACCTCAAGAAGGCTCTGCTCCTCCAGGGCTCCAACGAGATTGAGATCAGAGCCGAGGGCAACAGCCGCTTCACCTACAGCGTCCTGGAGGATGGATGCACGGTGAGGAATCTTTAGTTGACACTCTTATCCCAATTCAAGTGACAGCTGAATTAGAGCAATTAGATCACAATTAGGTCACAATTCAGGATGCATATATACTCCCTGGTGGTATACACTCAGTGGTCTTGAGTAAGCTGGCAACAGCGTGAGTATGTAATGCATCTACACGCATGCTAACTGCTGTATCTAGTCTTGCAGTGTGCTTTCAGATTTCAAGCAAAATTTAGAAATTTCCAGTATTAACTGTGCAGTGGCCATTTTGAATATTGACTCTAACTTTCTTTTTCTGTCCTTCCAGTCACACACCGGTACATGGGGCAAGACAGTCATCGACTACAAGACATCGAAAACATCTCGCCTGCCCATCATTGATATTGCTCCTATGGACGTTGGTGCTCCAGACCAAGAGTTTGGCCTTGAAGTTGGACCCGTCTGTTTCTTGTAAAAAGAGAAATCTGGACTTGAAATTGTTGTTGTGTGTGTGAGTGTGTTTTATTTTTTCTAGCAGTCATCTCTCTCTAAAAAAACCCCACCAAAACGTTCTTCTAATGCCAATTTTCTGAAAAATCCAGCCCCTCGCTCATGATTCTACGAGTTTCCATTCGGCTGTTGTTCCGATGGTCCACTTTGCCTAAAACCTGCACTTCAACAAGATGGCGGTGATGTGGCAGTGTCTACATCACCGTGTTTGGGACCACTACTTTTTTTGTTTCTGACTCTTTTTTTTTGTTTTGTTTTGTTCTGTTTTTGTTTGTTTTTTTTACCATCACCAACACCAAGGATCCTGTAGAGAAGACATTTTGTTTCACTGGCAACAAGAAAATAATATATGCTTCTGTAAAGTGTAAAAAAATTTACTTCCCCTCTTCATCCAGCCAAACCAGGCCTCTCTGGAGTTTACAGAAACCAACAGAAACACACAGGTGACTTTTGTATTTTTATACACCACTGCGGTGAGAGGAATGAAAGGACAGTCCCAACAGACAGAACCCAATTGCTTTGTACCACGTTTCAGGTGTTGATGAATAAACGGTGAAACTGACAGCCATGTTTGTCTCTGTTGTTCTGCCCCCGTCCTCTGTCTGTCCTAGACAAGGCCGACAACTCCGTCATTCTGTTCCGCAGATGTAGCTGTGATTTGTTTGTTGTTGTGGTCGCTTTCTTGTTTGTTCCTCGCTATTTCTCTTTTTTTTTCTAAAGAAAAGTCACATTAAAACCACCAGCAGAGAAACATGGGTTTAAAACTCTTTTTTTGAAAGAAAAAAAAATCCTATGGCTACCTCAGAAAGCAAGGAAATTCCAGCTATGAAAATGGGCCCAGTGTTTTAGAAGTGCCTGCAGTAGTTGTGGCGATCGGTGGGGTAGTCGAGGTTTACTGACACTTTAGCAGAAGCAGAAACAGCTAAAACTTACGGTGCTATTCTTTCTTTGAGGTCTCCTGCACATCCAGTATGGCCAGATTGTTGTGTAGGGTTAAGGTCACTCTGGCGTGGCAGGGCCCTCTTGGTGCTAAAATGAAACCACAGCTTTTATTCTTGATGTCCAGAACGAGACAGATTTCTTCTATTCCCAGCCTTGATCATGCTGGCAGTGAAACTCTAGCTCTGTTTCTGAGTTCAAGTGAAAAGTGGATCCGCATCTATTCTCTTCCTCACACTTTTTGGTTTTATGTTTTGAACCTGCTGTCCACCATACTGTCATCCAAATTCTTCTCCACCTCTCCAGCCACATATCTGTTGTGGTTAGTTTCTTGTTTTCTTGTGCGATGGGTGAATTTTCTCAATAGAAAAAAAAAAAATTGGAATCAAATAGAAATTTTAAAAAATTGCACAGAAAGAGAGCCATCAGCGAAAAGTTTGTGAGAGAAGGCAGACAGATACACCTATGGGGGAAAAACACCACAAGGATCTGTACCTATTTTGTATATGTATAATAAATTGAGATGTTTTTAATTATTTTGAATGCTGAAATAAAGCATGTTAAGTGGTCTAACATTGAATCCTGCCTAATTCCCTGACTGACTCACTGAATGCCCCCCACCCCCCTTTTTTGTAATTAAAGCAGCTTTACACCTTCTAACCAGTTGTACAGTGACTGAATGTGAAAATAGGATAAAGGGAGAAAATCTCAGAAATGTCTTTTTGTTTCTGCCTCTACCTTCCTGAGAGGGGCCAATCCTGACTGAGACAGAGAGTGAGAGTGTGTTGAAAGAGAAAAAGATGCAACAGGAGGATGATTTGTTTCTTAGTCATTTGATTGTTGACTCTTAACTTTGGTTTAGGGGCTAAATCAGGTCTTAGTCTTGGCTTTGTCTGACCTTTTATGCTTAGAACCACAGAAAAGACTGGAAAACATTTTGGGGCAAAAGTGTAACATTTGCTTATTAACTTTTCTACACAACTTTCAACCTCTTTAACATCCTTGTTTCCCAGAGTGATCTCAGAGGTCCAAAATTGTGGCCCACATTTACTGGGCAGAAATATTTGCCAGTAAACGTGGCTCCTAAATGGGCACAGTGTCTGAGTGAGAAAAGAGTAATGTGGCCTACCTCTCTGTTGGTGGAGACTCAGAAGATTGTCAGGTAATCCCAAAGAACTTGTGATGTTTTATCTGGGCCATTAAATCCAATTTGAAAACAAAGCTTTTCAACTTCCACAATCCACAAAGAAATCAAACGTAGCTCTGATAATCCAGCACTGATTATGATGATATCTGTGCATCCTGAGTTGTCCTGTAGATGTCTTTTATCAAAACTAATGAGGTGTTTCCACAGCTAGGCAGACCATCTGCACTGCTCAGACAGCAGAACTGAGGGGGCTGCAGGGTGGACCTGCTCTGGGCTCAGTCTGTTGGCACCCGCTTGGCGTCACAAAGACACTGATTGTCCACCTTGAGGGAGGCAGCTGCCCAGGAACAGAGGATAGGTTTCCACTCCCAGCGGGAATCTGGACTATTTCTACAATCTGGGTCTCTATTTGAGGCCTGGGCAGAGGAATGCTGACCTCTCTGGTTTCAGACACAGAGGAGGCTCTTGTTTGCAAAGAGGAAATCCCTCTGCAGGCAAGTAGGACTTTACACTAAGGGTAAACATCAGAGGGATCTTATTCAGGTGAAAGCAGATAGACAAGGAGATGGTAATATAGAGAAAGAACTATGAACAATGTGTCACAATGGGTTTTCTGGATTCTGCAAAGTAACTAATGCATGCATTTAATACTCAAATTAAAGAAAAAAAAAGATATTGTTCATCAGAAAGAGCTGTAGTTTTTCAGGCTGCTTAATTAGCTGAAGAAGCACAGAAAAGGAGATTCCATGCTAAAGAAGTGAGAGACTGGAGAAGAAATCTAAACCAGGGGATGTTGTATGAAGTACTGCTCTATGTCATTTTCTCCTCTCTACAAAAACCCTCCCTGATGAACAGATACATTCACTCTGAGGGAGCACACCTGTGTCTGACCACAAACTTTAGCAGGAACATGTAACTGAGAAGAAGTCAACTCAGCCTGTTTTGACCAACATTATGACAAATCAACAACAATGCATAATCAGATATGAAGAAATGTTAATAAGTAACTACTGTGTATAACTTCAAATAGTCAAGTGAATGTGCTTTTCAGCACAGATCTTATTAAAATCCTGTTTTTGTTTCATTTATAGTCTTGCAGGACAACCTGACTGAGGGCTTGCAGAGATTTTCCTGTCCATTAAAGGACAACTCCAACTCCACATGTGATGTCACACGGCTATGTTAGCCGGTGCTAACAGAAGACACCCAGATCTCCAACAGAACTGTTGGGGGTTATGTTGCATTGTGGGTAAAGTAAGTGCCAATCTTTGAATAAATCTGGGGAATAAAAAAGTCACTATCGGGCTGTAAGAGGCAGTACATTGTAAAACAGCACACATTGATGTAAACCGTTTGTGCCATGAAATCAGTTTTACTTTCCTGTCCGTCCTTTGCTTTTTAGTTTCTATTATTACTGTCTGGATCACAGTCTGAGAGCTTGCTGACTCAGGAACAGCTGAAGGCCTGGTCATACAGGGCTGGCAGTGAGCAAGGAAAGGAAGAGTTAGTTGAGTTTGATGATTTAAATCATAAACACGCAAGTTTTTGCTCAGTTTAATTTGCTATTTCACAGCACTTTTACATCCAGACTGTGGAGGTCTGACAGAAGTGGCACATTAACATTATTTTGTTTATTTGAATTAAATTTTTTTATAAAGCCTGTCGCCTGTTTTACGTGTTTAAAGTCTCTATAACTCCCACATTCACACAGATCACCTTCATTTATCAATTGCCAGCCTGAATTTGTTTATAGACGTTAAAATGAGAGTCACACATGTAACTACAGTTTACATGTGTGAATTCTGGCCCCGCCCCTGCATTTCACAGTGCCAGCCCACCCTTTCTTCCAGCTACACAGCTCGCTTCAGTTCACTCTTCAAGATTCTTTGGTTTTTCCTGCACAGAGATGATGATCGAACTGCTCATACATTTGGCTGCTCTGCAGCTCTGTTCAGCAGGTAATGTTGAATGAACTCCCCGGCCATTTAAATACTCATTTAAAACTGAATTTATTATCTCCTCTAAAACTGTACGTTTCACTTGTGTATCTCTGCAGAGCTCTCAACAAAAAGCGTCCATCAGGATCCTGCTGACCTGATCGAAGAGCCTGGAAAAAAAATCAAGATTAACTGCAACCACTCTAACAGTGATTTTAATATGATCCAGTGGTACAAACAGTCTGTTAGGAGTAGAGAAATGACTCTCATTGGGTATGTGAGGTATAGCTCTTTTGCTGTTGAAGATCCATTCAAGGAATTTTATAATGTGAGAGGGGATGGGAGAAGACTGTCATCTCTCCATTTTGTAGTGCTGAACGAATCCAGGGACAGTGTGGTGTATTTCTGTGCTGCCAGTGAAGCACGTTACTGCATTAACCCTCTGACTTTAACAAAAACCCTCTAACACAAATATCATTCTCACCTGCTGTAACCACACTATCAGACAGTGAACCACAGCTTTGATGGATGCGACACTTTTATTATCCAGTGGAGTGCAGTGTTTCTCTCCACAAACAGTCTCACATGCCTGCTATGTAAATGGCATGACTGTCATAATGTTTGAAATCAAACATTCACTGGAATTAAATAAAACATATGCAGGGAAATTAAGATATTTGAAGAAAAAGTAACTTGAGACCACCTGAGTCTTGCAGACTCAGAGAAGCATTTTTAACAAGCATTAAAAAAGAATGTGACGCTCAACACTGCGTCCTAAAGGAGGGACCTGTTTGAATTTACCTTTGACCTCCAGACCTGGAGATTCAGTGAATTTCAGCTGCAGTCATGATATCCCTGACTACGACACTATCCTTGTGCACAAGCGAGCGAGGCTTCATACAGAGACCAATCAGTGGCAGGTCACTCTGAGCGAAGAGGCATCAGTCACAATTCAAGTTCTAACATCAGAAGACAGTGCAGCATATTCCTGTACAGTGCAGTGTAGCATATTGTGAGAAAATATTTCTCCAGATAATTTCAAATACGATACGTTCAGTTCTTCTTTAAAAAGGACCTGATGGCTTCATTATGTCTGGGAGCCATCTCCTCCTCACAAATTAGATAACACTCAACCACTGAAATTTATATATAATATCAATGGATGTTAATTTTGTTGAGTGAAGACATTTTCAGTTCTGTGATGTTTGAAACCTTTAAACTATAAATACTTAAATACATGCCCCTACTGTACCAATGACTTTATATGATGCTTTCTATAATACGTTGTATACAGCGATTAGTCCACACCCAAATCTACACCCATGCACCACCCACCTTAAGACTGTCTGTGTGTTAAACTGAAGGATGTGGGTAAACGGTGTGACTCCAGATCCACTGAGGACAGCGATTCAAAGCAACAACATGATAAAACCCAGAAATGCTGGTGAAATGGTGATTACTCAGCGTTTGTAAGACTGAATCTAAATTTTATGCAACCTACTCCTAATATTACAGGAAGTTTATTAAAATCCTGACATGAAACTGTGGTATTACTCCACTGGGCATCATGGATGTCTGTACAAAAATTAATGGCAAATAATTTAACAACATAAATTACAACAACATTATTGTGGTTGATCAACAGGCCAACATCCACAGAGCCATGTCCCTAGTTAAAAATGAAACCTTCATGTTTATCCTGCCACATTGTGGAGCTATCCACACCAAAAACACTTCCCACCAAATATCACATAAATCTTTTCAGTTGTATTTTCATTTATCCTAATACCTGATCTAAAAATAAATAAAAACAAACAAACATGCATAGCTATCTTAGGCATAGCTATTTTTCAGAGGAAAATCAACTTGCTATTACAGCCAGCGACCACAGCGGGTGATTTGGATGTAGTGGAGGTGGAGTTCAGCTCCAGCCACATTTCTTACCTCACTCTGTCCCTTCGTTCCCTCCTCAGACCTCAGGCAGCTCAGCAGAGGCACGGGCTGATTAGATAGAACTCGATCTCTGTGGGGAAGAAAAAGAGAAAATGATCTTATTTCTCTCCTTTTTCTGTTGCCTGACAGGTAATGACAAAGACTTCTGCTGAAAATATTTGGGGAGGCTTTTGTTCTCTCTGCAATCCATCTGAAAATTTAAAAAAAATCTCTCTCTTTTTGTTTTCAGGTGGTTGTCTGGGTATTGAGGTCCATCAGACTCCTCTTGCCCTCATCAGGAGCCCTGGTGACAAAGTACAGCTTGTCTGCACCCACGAAGAAAAAGACTACAGGGTGATGTTCTGGTACCAGCAGCCACCTGGACAGACAGACATGAAACTCATTGGGTGTTTGATCTATGAGAACGTGAACATGGAAAAGGCCTATGAACAACAGTTTAACATCAGTGGAAATCTGAATCAGAACAATGCAAAAAATGTTTCTCTAATATTTACAGTGAATGGACCTGAAGACAGTGCCATGTACTACTGTGCAGCTCAGTATTCACGGTGACACAAAGTCTCTGTGCTGTTAACAAAAACTCTACACCATCTTTCAGTATCGGTGGTTTCGTACATGATGTGGAACAGCAGGCACCTGTTTCAGTGGTTGTAATTTGGTTCGATATCCTATCACCATCATCTAATGCTGTTCTGTAATGTGGATTTTAATATTGTTGTGTCTTGTTGACAGAGTTGGGAAGGTTACATAGAAGTACTCCATTACAAATCAAACTGATTACACTGAATCATCATAGCCCCTGACTAAATGTAAAGCTCCCCTCACGGGTGGCTAAAGAGCCATTGTCAGCTCAGATGTGATATACACGGTTTGAAAAATGCATACATTATATAACACTGAGAGCATATTCGTTTTCTGAAGTGCCACCTTTGGATTTTTACTCAGAATACCAATAGCAATCCAAAAATAATGAAACAAAAGAACCACTGAACAAACGCATGACTTAACACAGGACGGCCAACTCACATCAAGGCTTAGTGGTTTACCTACACCTGAAGGATAAGGGACACCTCTTTGAGGACAGGTGCATGTTTTTGATAGGGAGCACAGGTGGTTTGAAAGAGGAGACAGAGTCTATCGATATTTAGCAACCATTTACATCCATGTGACTCCAACGAAGCTAGCGACTGTTACAACAGCAAGAAGCATTAACAAACCAAGTGACATCAACGGGCTCGGCAACGACCGCACAGAGATTAATTACCTGGGACTCACTACCTGTCGGTCAGTGCTGCAGAAGTCTTTTGGATGAGAGATAAAATGTCTGCAAGAGCTACAACCAAGTCCAGCTGCTCTCGATTCAACCCTTCTTGGATAGCCATGACCTTGGTGACTGAAAATCTTCAGACTTAATAAATTGGCATGAACAGGTTTTCAACTTACAGCCTCTGTCGCTAGATTTACCAACGTTTCAGACCAATTTAGTCATTTTATATTAGTGTAAATACAACACAGTGACGTCACACAGTGCTAAATAGCATATTAGATTGTCTAATGACAAATAAACAACTTCTCGAGCAGGTTTTATGCACTTTTACGTTGAACGTAACTGTTTACAGTGGTTACACAGCAGTTTTCACCCACATCCTCAATTTCACATATTGACCATACCAGGCTTTGACTTAGTCTTTGACTTACTCTGGTTCATGTTTATCCTTGGACAGAACACTTGAGTGTTGCAGAGGGGGAGAGTCACACGTCTGCTGTGTAATGTAAAAGCTTTTCATCTTTTTTTTTTTCCTGTGATGCTGTTTGCAGCGCATCACTTCCTTTCCTGCTTCACACACATAAAGCAAAGAGCTCTTGTTTCTCAGCTGAGGTGATGCTGAACATGAACATGATGCTGATTCCAATTATCATCCCACTGTTCTGGATCAAAGGTACATTAATTTTTACTTCAGCGCTGTAAGTTTGATCATGTGACTTTGGCAACATGAATTAACATTCTTCATTTTCTGTTCCTTTCTGCAGGAACATCACCAAATAAAGCTCAAAATGTTCAGCAGACTCCAGCTGAACTGCTGGGAAACACAAACAGTGAAGTCAAACTGACCTGCAAACACAGCCTCGACAACTGCTACACTGTTCTGTGGTATCATCGCCCAGGAGGAGACACTTCTTTAAACCTAGTTGGTGCAACAAGTTACACATCTGTTCAAGTTGTTGAAAACCCCTATAAGCATTTCTTCAACGTGAGCGGAGACGGCCACAGAGAGGCATTCCTTCATTTGCTCAAACTGAGGCATCCCAGAGACAGTGGGCATTATTTCTGTGCAGCGTATTGTCACACCACAACAGAAAATCCCCAAGTACTGCTACAAAAACCCTTATCTTCCCCTGCACACCTGCTGACAAATAAACACTTTTACTGTAAAGATGCATGGTCTTCTGAGTGAAACGCTGGGGTCTTCGGACCTCATGAGTCAACCATGTTGGTCTCTTGTCTCTAACCTCACATGTGGCCTACAGGAGTGTACAAGCAGCAGGACTGCTTGACCTTTGTTGTCATGGTAACAACAATAAACACACAGCTTGTTGAGATTACGAGTTTTTCATTTCATTTTCTTACACAGGAAATCCTCAAATTCTTCAGCTAGTTTATCATTAAAATGGCACAGTTACACACATTTGTGTACATAACTGTGTGCATATTTGTATCAATACATTTATCTTTCATCAGTTGATATTTTTGCATATTACGTTTTCATGCGTTCTTTTTGTCTTCCTCTTACTTAATTATGTTTTCCTGTTGATTTGTGAAATGAGAATTCTGTGTTCATATTGTGGTTATTGTGTGTATAAATAATGGCTGCAGTAAAAGAAATACACATTTGATAACAAAAAGTGGAGTTTGTATTGGCCAATGATGCTGCCACCAAGTGCCACCAATTATGTCTCTATTTCTCTAATTATGAATAAAGAATGAAAAATGAACCCATCAAAGATCAGATTTATACCTTACGTAAACCTTCTACAGAGAAAATTGGAAATGTGTCAGTGACAGTGACAGTTTAATGTTTCAGCACATGAATCCAGAAGTGAACGCTGCCTTTACTGATGTGTTAGATAAGTACACAGGTGCTACAGCAGAGTAAAGAATGGCTGTCTGTCCCTACAGAAGACTCTACACGCACATCTCTTTCATTTAGCCTCTATTCTTTCATTATTTTTGAGCCTGAGTGGATGAAGGAACCAGTTTAAATTTGATCAAACACTGACCTCTACAGGACACATTTGGAATGACACATAAAAAAAATCCAGAGTATTTAAAGAAGAAATAGATAATTAGAAATCTGCTGATTTAAATGTTTT